>JARHVA010010795.1:0-128163 GCA_037957365.1 Torreya grandis
ACATTGGTGGTTAGTAGAGCATACAATAGTAAACTATGCTTTTATTTATGCATATGAATGAAATTTTATTATATTTCATACTATGTGTATTATGTAAAATTATATAGATTATAGGGATATTATGAATAATTTAATGGATATATTTATGATATTTAATAAATTTACATGAATTTAATTATGGTTCTAGACTCTCTTTTACACTTAGATATGAGATATGCATTTATGAGATTAAATTCAATATTAGGTTTGTATGGTGTCTATTTTAATAATGAACAATTGAAGTAAAACTATGTGTAATAAAAACTGTGTCAACTATGTAAGATATTGATTATTATCAAAATAAAATAATTAGAATTCATATATTAGAGCATAATTTATTTTGACTAGTTTGGTAATGGTAAGGGTTTTCTTTTATTATAGTTAGATTGCATAATAAGTTCAAATATGTTGTATTTTATACATGACTTTACTAGTTGTTAACTAGGTTTATATATATAAGGAATTCATAGTTTTGACCCAACCCAACCATAACATGTAAAAACCTTATATCTATATGCATATTCGATGGATGAAAAATACAAAATATATGAATAATTATTTAGTCATCATGGGTATGTTATTAGTTATAATTTAAAATTAATGAGATATATAAAGTGAGCATGCACACGTGCGCGCGCGCGCACACACACACACACACACACACACACACACACAGAGAGAGAGAGAGAGAGAGAGAGAGAGAGAGAGAGAGAGAGAGAGAGAGAGGAGAGAGAGAGAGAGAGAGAGAGAGAGAGAGAGAGAGAGAGAGAGAGAGAGGAGAGAGAGAGAGAGAGAGAGAGAGAGAGAGAGTGAGAGAGGAGGAGAGAGAGAGAGAGAGAGAGAGAGAGAGAGATGTTTGTATAGAATTAATTAAGTTCTCATAATTGTACTTGGCTTATACTTATATGAGGAAGATTTTGTACCAGTACATATATATAACCTATATATATATGTATATTAAGTAATTGTTTAGTTATGGTATATATTTGTTTTTTAAATAAGTTATAAATCCATGAAGTAGTATACCATAGTTAAATAAATACAACACTTTTTATGTGGAAAAATATTAACATGAAAGTTGGATTGTGTTTAATTTTGATCCTTGAATTAAATTAAGACTAATTATTGTATATTGTAATTTATTACATATGGAAAATAAATAAAATAGATGTTATCATGTTAGTTCTATATTTGAGTTACTTTGATGATTATTAGCTTGTAAACAAATTATAATTATACTTAGACGGTATGTTATGTGTGGATTGTACTTGTTTACATGTATTATTTTTATAGTAAATAATATGTTTGGGATTCATTGCATACTTTTGATGGACTAAATGTATGTATTTTGATTATTTTCATACTTATCATGCTTTATGCTTGTTGATAGGAAGTAATCCATATGAATCTATGGTTATATATGTATTTAACCAAATCTCACATTGTTGGTACTAAATAAGTGGGAGATGGACTTCCTTAGCTTACTTAGCATCACCAATGTCAGATGAAGGTAATCTAATCAAGTGGTGTGTATGAATTTGACTGATCTTTGAGATCATTAACTATTTGAAAAATTTGTTCAAAGTAATGTTTAGTTAAATATTGTCATTTCACATGTATGATTTACATATTTTTATGATATCATGTTAGAACATATTTTATCTATGGTACACATTATGTGATAGATATCTTATAGGACATAAGTAATAGCTTGTCTCTTCGAATTCCTATACCATCACTATCTACCCATCCATGAAGGTAGGTCCATTCCATAATTGGGAGATTGTGTGAGGGATCAATGGTCCATGGTTGGTGTGAAAAATTGCTCAGATGATGCTCTCCATCCCCAAAATAGTACTTATTTGGATACTACACTTGAGATTACCATAAATACTAGAGTTCATGAGACTCATGCTCTATAGAGCCTTGTATCTAGTATTGTATTTATTATTAAAACATTATTCCTAATGTAAATGTATTTATTTTCACTTATGTACATTGACAATAGTGTCTATATTATTATACCAGTCATTGATGGAATTATGTAATTACTTAATTTAATGTCTGTAATTAAGTTTGATACTTATTTCATAGATGTTATTGATTAGTAAATTATAGATGTTACATATTTATTTTATGGTTAACATACTTAGCATGTTATACTAAGGTCACTAATTATATTCTCATGGTGAAATCTAATGTCAAAATACTTGGAATTAATTTTTTTTAAAAATGTTACATTATTCTAGTAAATCCTAGTGGGGATGTTATACAATAAACCAAACTAGGTCCTAAGTTTTCATATTCACTAAACTAACAAGAAGTAAAATTCTAATCTAGTGATTACTAAAATTTGTGGCATAAAGTGGGGGTAATAAAAATAAACATTAAACATACATAAGAGAATCATATTTAATCTATGTATAGGTAAGACCCTAATGCATGGAGAGAGAGATATATATTAAAAATCCACTACTTATGTTACTTTTATCTACTAAAGAGAGGAGCAATGTTAGAGATACTTACCTTGAAGATGAACCCATCAAGACTCAATCTCTCCTTTGGTGAAAAGTACTCTACAAGAGGTTATTTTTGTTTGTAAGGATCACTAAGAAAGGCCAAAGCATCCAAAATTTCCACAAGACAAGATTCCTTTCCAAGTAGAAACCCTAAGCTAATACTCTAAATGTAAAATAGAGGAAGAGAAAATTATAAAGAAGTGAAAATGAATAATTAACTCTTTATTTCTCTCTAAGAATGGAAAAATGAATGTGTTTATATAGTTGATTCTAACTCTTGTCCTTTCTAAAAGTTTAGCCAAAAGAGTCAAGCCAATTGACTTTGTATCATTATTGAAAAAAAAATTATGTCCTAGTCTATGTCAGCCAAGTGTTAACCTAGACCCTAAATGAGTTTTGAAATTATAGTATAGGGTCAATGGGGCTGACATTGTATCATAAATTTTCAAAAAGGATTTTAGGCTAGGGAAGGGCTAATGAAAGCATAAAATGACTACAAGAGGGTGTAAAATCAAAATAAGAGGCAAGGCTTAGGGAATTATTTTTAGGAGATGGTTGTATAGGTATCAGGTGGTAGTATAAGGACAAAAATCTTATGAAGTACCAATAATCTACTTATCCCTTTCATTGTACAACCCTTAAGGCATGCATTCAGATAGATTGAGACTCGACATGTTCTTGTAAGATAATAAAAGTATCAATAATTGATAAAGTTTGAAAATATTATGTGTATACATGCCCCATTAGAATCTCATCACATGTCACTTATGTGTATACAAGCCCCATGATAAAGAACATAGTAACACACAACACTAAAGATAAAAAAAATTGTAGTAGTTTAAAGCAAAAAATAACTAAAATTTAAATGAATGAAAGGGAAATAACTGAAAATTAAAAATATTATATGCATACCTTGACTTACCTTTTTCTCTGGATGGTTACCTACTATGTTTTTAGTTTTAATTATGGAGAGCATAGAGACTAATTTTGACAAACCTAAAGATGCAAAAATAAAGATAAAAAATAAATAAATAGCCAAGATAACTTGATGATATGTGAATGGGATGTACTTGTAAATTTGGTGAGTTGGAGTGACAAGTTTTATGTTGGACTAAATGACCAAGTCAAATTTTAGAGTAAATTGGGTAATCAAAAATCTAAGGCTACTAAAGATTGAAAAACTCAAATAAGTAAACCTTATGTAATAAAGGCAAACTCACCACATTAAACCAAGGATACATGTCAAAAATGGTAATAAAAAATCAATGTAAAAGAAATAACAATCCTTAAACAAATATGGGCAAGGAAAATGGTAAAATAACATTGATGATTGAGGAGTAACAAGCCAACCTCACACAATAATGGAAAAATTAAATGAAATTATGGACTCATGTGTCAATAAAAAGGGTATTAAAACAATAATAAATGGTAAAATAAAGCAAAGAGATGATGGGATATAATGCAATGGTGTAAATAAAAATAATCTAGAGCTTCTCAAGCATGTTATTTTATTCTAAAGATAGATAAAATTGAAACAAAGTAGTGTGAGCATGTTTTTAAGATGTTAAGAAGAGGGAATATATAAGAAGGGAAAATATATTTAGAATCACACTTTCCTATCAAGGGGGAACATGAAATGGGTAGAGGGGAGAATGAAGGAAAAACCAAGGTAGAGGAACTCTTTAACAAAGTCAAGACACTCAAATTAGGTTTGTCAAAATAAGAGGACTTTTGACCTTAAGGATTCTAAAGAACTACTCCTAGCCACACAAGGATTATTTTAAAAATTTAAATATGTAGATCATCCCATCAAGGCTATATGTATAAAAAATAAAATGGACATACTTTCCCATAATGTGTTCCCCATTCCTCATGACCTTTTATAGAGTTGTCAATCTATTGTGAAGTTTGGTTAATTTTATGATAAAGTAGGTAGCACCATAGAGTTTTTTGTAGTCTCATATTCCAATCTATTGGCCTACCATACCCCAATGGACCCTAGTTATATTATGAATCAAACTATGGAGTTTGAGCTTCAATTATAGATAGGAGATGTGCATGTAATCACATATTTTTAGTGTGATTTTGAATTTTGAAATTTGTATATTACCTTTTGTATATAATTTCATTTTATTTAAAATGATTTGGCTTTTAAATTGGATGGATTTTTCTATTCCTCCATATGGATTTAAAAAACCAAACATAGGTGCTAAAGATGGCTTCTATTTGAATACTTTGGACTTAGTTGCTAAGAAAGAGAACTTAGAGAGCATTGTGTATAAGAGTCACATTAATTCAAGTGAAATAAAAGTGATATATATATATATATATATATATTGACCTTGTTTTATCCAATGTGGAGTGAAAGGAAATGAAATCAAGAGGAATGAAACATGTAACAATTTAAATTACTTCAAATCATAAAAAATGTGACAAAGGGTGAAAAATGGATACAATGATAGTGAAGTGTGATTCCTTATCATAAGAATTAGGGAAGTGTAGGAAAATATGCTAACACAAGTTGTAAAAAATTTATATACAAAAGAAGCAAAATCCAAAGTTGAAAATAAGAGCCAAAATTGAAAACAAGGATCACAAACTCAGAACCATTGTAAACATTCTAGATAAGAAACACTAAATTACGTAAAGATTGGGTTTTTATGAGGAAGGCCAAGTTCTATCCATGATATTACACTACAAATCATAAAAGAGAAACCCAAGAGGGTGCATAAAGCATGTGAAAATTAAATGATAAATAATATATTTGTGAGGAAGGTTAGGTCCTATTCATGGTCTTACATTGCAACTCAAAAAATAGAAAACCAAAGGGTGATAAAAATTATTGGAAAGTAAGAAAATAATGATAAGAAAAAGAAATTATGAGGAATATCGGGTCCTATCTGTGTTTTACAATGCAACTCATGAAAAAAGGGAAACCAAAGGACCAAAAGGAAGGACTAAGGTTTGTGGAAAGAGAGAATTTTTATAGAGGGTGAGACCTATGGGAGTAGCCTAAAAAAAGTGTTAGCAGGATGGCATATAGAAAACATGATTAAAAGGGAAGGATTTAGGAAAAATACTTTTTTTAAGAATTATGCATTGGTGGGTTATTTGAAAATATAGCCTTCATTATTTTGAAGGTGATTATTTGACTAATTAAGGGTTCCACCATTTTTGGGCATATTTACCTTCTTTGTCATGAGTATAGTCTAGATTAAAGACAAGATCACCAACATTAAGAATGTGAACCTTAGCTCTTTTGTTATGTTGTTTGGAAATACGAGCCTTATATTGGTGATTATGTTGTAGAAAAGAAAGATAATGTTCATTAAGAAGATTGAGAAGATGAAGGTAAGCTTCACATTATTCTTCATCAAAATGATACCATGAAGAGAGATACAGAGATAGAGTAGATCACCTTCTAATGGTAAGATTGCTTTAGAACCATAGACTAGTGAAAATATTGTTGCCCTAGTAACAATGTGTATGCTAGTGTGATAGGACCAAAGACTAGGATATAGATGAAGATGAAAATTAGTGCAAGTTTCACAAATTATCTTTTGGATAATTTTATTAATTTTTTTTTTGGTGGACTTAGATTGGCCATTTCATTGGAGATGATAAGGTGTGGAAGATTTGTGATTAATTTTGAATTTAGCACAAAGTTATTTCACATCTTTATTTTTAAAGCTACCAACATTATCTGAAATGATAGTATGAGGAACACTAAAGAAAAAATTGATTTGATTGAGGATGAATTTGGAAATGGTGGTACATTGATGAGGGGCATATCCTTGACCCATTTGGTAAAATATTTAGTGGCTATGATAATAAAGACATGCCCATCCTGAGATCTAGGTAATTTTCATATGAGATATAATCCCCACATGGAGAATGGACAAGGGGACTCCATAGTTTGAATCTCAACTAGAGTTGAATGGATTAGATCATCATGAAGTTGGAAAGGAGTATAATTTTTAGAAAATTTGATGGCATCCTTTTCAAGAGTGCCAAAAATAACCCATACATGAGTATTTGTGAGCTGTATCATGTCCGTGATAATGGCCACTGCAAATAATCCCATTTTTTTATTTAATAAGAGGAGGAAATTATTCTTTCATAACACAATAGAGTAAGGTACCTTTAGCATTATGATAATAAAGGATGTTATATCTAAAGACATACTTGAAATCTTGTTTGTGAATTCAAGTTTTTTCATGGGAATGAATGTTTGGAGGATAGGTTTGGTGTTCAAAAAATTGAATAATATCTTTATAACATGGGTTTTATTAAATGGTGACAACCTCAATGTGGTATATGAGTGAATCTTATGGTTTAATGGAATATGGGGACTTTCTTATATGGATAATAAAATTGGAATTGGTAAGAACTTAGCGTGGATGAAAAAGAGATGTTGAAAAAGCAAGTGAATCAACAATAGAATTTTTATCTCAAGGGATAGGCTTGATGGTAAAATAAATAATGTATTTGTAAATGGTGGTGGTTATTTGATGATAATAAATGAGATTTTCACTTTTAAAATGATAATCACCATTAATGTGATGATAAATGAGTTTGGAATCACCTAAATCATGTAAATATGTGATATCTAAATCAAGGGCCTCTCTCATGCCTAAGATTAAGGATTTGTATTCTACCATGTTATTAGTAACATTGAATGTAAGGTGAAATTCCAAATTGATAATTTTACCAAGAGGACTAGTGAGGATACAACTTTCCCCATCTTCTTGAATGAATTTGGCACCATCAAAATTAAGGGTCCAAGTATCTTCATGTAAATCGACAATAATTTTAAAAAGTTCTTTGATAACTATTTTTGGTTTAATGGTGTCAAGGAATATATAGTAATCTTCAAGATTGATCTCTTCTAGGTAAGAAGTGAATTTATGTAAGTAATATTTAAGAGATATGTCTTGATTAAGACCTTCAATATAGAGAATATTGTCATTGGGAGGAATATCTTGTAGGTGGTCGGTAGTTGGTACAAGAGCTACAACAAGTTGATCAATAATTATTTGTCCTTTGATAGGTTTTTATTTAATAATTTGGAGATCAAATTCCATGAGGAGGACCATCCACTTTCCAATTCTATCTTTAGGAAGAAAGTCTTTGAATAATAAATGTAGTGGATAAGAATGAATGATAACATAAGTGATTTGATAAAGCATGTAATGTTGAATCTTTTTAGTTGAAAAATATATGGTGAGGAAATAACCTTCTACTTTGGTATAACATTTCTCATAGTTGATGAGGCCATGGCTAATATAATAGATAGCATATTCCCTTTTGGTGTCATCATGTTGGGCAAGAACTACTCCAATTGATATGGGTGTGGAAGAAGTATAATATATAAATGGATGATTGTTAGAAGGGGGATAAAGAGTGAGTGGGTGAAGAAAATATTATTTCATATTATCAAATGCTTTTTGACAAGGATCCATCCATGCTAGGGCAATACCTTTCTTGAGAAGAGAATTAACAAAATATATACATTAAGCCATTTTGAGGATGAACCGTCTAATTACCCCAAGTTTACTAAGGTAAGTCTGAATATTTGAAATGGAATGAGGTATGGGCATGTTAACAATAACATTGATTCTGGTGGGAATGATATCAATGCCATAAAGAGAAATTAATAATCCCTACAATTTTCTAGATGTGACACCAAAAGCACACTTGCAGGGATTTAGTCTAACTTTATATTTAATGAGGTGATCAAAATGATACCAAGATTAGAGAGATGAGTCTTGCAGATTTTAGAATTGGTAATGAGGTCATCCACATAGGTTTCAATGATATTATGGATAATATAATGAAAAATTTGGGTCATCACCTATTGATAGGTAGCTCCATCATTTTTGAGGCTGAAGCACATTTTAATGTAGCAATAGGTGCCCCATTCCATGGTGAAATTTATATTATGTTGGTCTTCAGGGGTAATGTGAATTTGATTAGAACCTAAGAAACCATCCGTAAGGGACAACATTTCATAACTAGTAACGGAATTGATGATAACATCTATGGAAGGTAATAGTAAGTTGTATCTAAGACAAGCAAGATTAAGAATACAGAATTCAATGCAAATACAAATGAACATGGTGAATTTATTAAAAATAAGGATAATGTTCAAGAGCCATTATGAATAGTCCATAGGCTTGATAAATTTATCATCAATAAGTTTAATATTTTTTATGGCATAAATCAGAAAATTCTAGTGGAAATTTCCATTGCTTTTATTGCACATGCTTGGAGTTGGGATAGGTGATGATTTTGTGCACCATGATTCTAGGGTTAATACTGAGCATGTCCTCATAGGACCAATCAAAAGTATCATGATATTTATCAAATAATAATCTAAATCTATAATTTTTAGTTGGTGTGAGTTCATGAGAGATTATAATTTGTCAGGGCATGATAGTGTAATTTATTTGATTTCATTAATTTCCTTGATAAGAAAAAAAATTCCATATTGGAAATGATATGGTGAATTAGGTAAAGAGGAAATGGGATTTGCTTTAAGATCAATGCTAGTGATGAAGTTGTTTAAATAAGGGGTTTTATTGTTGAAATTCCTAGGTTTATGATGTTGTTGAGGTAGTTGACGTTCTCACTCATGAAGCAATTCAAGAATGGATTAACCGCTAGGAAAATTGGGGAGAGGACCACAATACTTAACATATAATTCAAGATTGATAATTTTATTACCATGATGATCATATTCAAAGTGTATTTGATGTCCATATATGGCCTTGGCATCTAATGTAATCTCTAAAGTAGGTGGAGTGGGGGAAGAAGGTTGATTAGATTTGATTGGTTTTTCGTTAGCATCATTGATGGGGGAAGAATTAGATGTAATGATTAGGTTTGTAGGTGGTAAAGAAGATGTAGGAATTTTTGGAGGTTCAAAAGGTAAGATTTATTTGACCACCCAAGCGGTGTCAAAGAGTGAATAATTAGCAAGAGATATGTGACCTTTAGGTGCTAATTCAAATTTAGTGGAAATGGTTTAAACATCACTATTTAAAGCATGTATTTGAGATAAAGTTTTTTGATAATTTTCAATATCCAAGTCTCATGATTGAGCTTGGGACATGATGGAGTTATCATCATAGGTTAGAGAAATTGTACATTCTTTAGGTTTAGGAGGAATTTCCTAAGGGGAAATACCTAGATGACTAAATTTGTATGGATACATGATTAAATGATCTTGGAATAATTTGGACACTACATAATCATTTCACATGAAGGCATATTCTATGTAAGATTCTTCTTTAGCATTACATGGAGGGGGAAATTAGTGATCTCATCAATGAAAGGGATGGCAGATCATGAGGCAATAAAGAAGGAGGAAGCCACTCAAATATGTAAGGAGGTATTTTAGTAGTGTTTCAAGTATGTTTTAAGTCACTAGGTTCATCATCATTTGAATCAGTAAGAGTGATATATAAATCTAGATTTATGTTGACAAATTTAGGTAAGGGAGCACTATTGATTATTAGAATGGTGAGAATGCAATATTTAGATTTAGGATTTGGAAGTTGAATATTCCAATGGTTTGGATCAACTTCATGTTTATACACTTTACCATTATGAAGGAACTTGATACATTGAATACCAAAAGAGGTGATAACTCTCATTCTATGAGTTCATGGTCATCCTAGGAGTATGTTGTAAGATAGGGATAAATTGAGGACCATAAGCTTAGTTCAAAAAGTCTTAGTTCTGATTGTAAGAGGGAGATAAATAAAACCAAGTATATTTTGATTAGTTTTTTCAAATACATGACATGTTAGGTGGTTTTTCTTGAGATGATATTTATTATAGCCAAGTTTTTGGATGAGCCACAAAGATGTCACATTAATACCGAATCCTTCATATATTAATACTTTATGAATGAGGACAGTATTGATGGATATTTTAATGAATAGGGGTGTATCCTTAGCAAAAAATAGGATCTCATCATTACTCATGTATTCTTAAGGAAATTTGATGGAGCTTTCAAAGAAGGACAAATGGATTCAATGGTATTCACAGTGGTTAGTTGAGGATCATGAGAGGGTGGTTATTATTATATAGAAAATGGGTCTTCAACTTATTGGAATTGTTGCATGAGGAAATTTAAATGATAAGGGGAGGTAAGAACTAACTCCATAAGAGGAATCTTAAAATGCATGGATTTAAACTCCTTTAAAAAGTTTCAATACATTTTGGAGGAAAAATCAACATGAGGTTTAGAAGGTAAGATAGGTTTTGGAGGAGTAGAAGTGGTTGGTGATTTAGAAGAAGGAGATGGTTCCTCATTAATTAACAAATCTAGGTGAGTGGTTGTAGCATCTGTGAGGATTTATTCTTCCAAAGATGGTTTCTTAGGTTTAGTGACATGATATTTGTGAGCCTTTTTTGATGATAATTAACCTTAGCTACATTGAGGTATTGGGAATTATTTTAATATTGGTCATGTTTAGTGTTAATGGTAAAAACATCTTTGTTATCTTGTTGAGTGTTAGAGGTGGAAAAAAAATTGGTTATGAGAAGAATAAGCTTTGGGAGATTATCATTTTTAAGAAGCAATGTTGTACTCTTTATGATGGAGTTGAATCAAGTATTCATTATTAAAAGAATCACCAAGAATATATAAGACAAAAAATTTGGTAAGCGCTATACAAGTTTCATGGGAGTGACCTATATTGCCATAGTGTCAAAAAAAATTATTAGGTTCATACGATTTGGGAGGATTATTGGGATAAGTAAATGGTTTAGAGGGAAATTGTTTCATTTGTATCACAATCAATGGTGCGTGAGAAGATGGGGGATTATTAGTTTTGGAAATTATTGGATTGATTTGGAGAAGTATTACCAGTTATTACACTAGTATAAGTTTTAAAAGATCCTTTGAAGATTTTTTTATTAGGTTCAAATTGTTTCATTAATAAGTCTTGACACTTGGCTTGGTCAAGAGCTTCATTAAATGTGTGAAGGGAAAAATTTTGAACCTTATATTGAAGAGAAGGAGTTAAGGTAGTTATAAAGAGATTTATTAAATTATCATCATTCATGTTATGGTTGGCTTTGTGGGCTAAATATTTTCATCACTTGATAAAATAATGAGCTAATTCAGTGGGAGATTACTTAGCATTGATGAAAATAATGAAACCAATTTAGATATTCATACAATTAACATAAAAATAATAATCAATAATAGAAAACTATCTTATATTGTCCATATATTTGAATAATACATAGGCTATTAAATATCCAAGATGGACTAACAAATTTCTATAGAATAGGAAGCCAAACAAACAAGTAACCCATTAATAACATTATGAATATAACTAAAATGTATTATTTCTATAAACGATATATTTTACTAAGATAATAATAAAAACCAAATACTAACCAAATATAACTCTTTGTAAGTTATTACTTGTGTAATAATGCACATTACAATATACACAACTTAACATGAGGACTAATTATTTCCTAACATTCCCCACTTAGGCCTTATATGGTAATTTGTGTTACTTAATGAAAGTAAAGAAGGAACACATCAACTTATTATCAACCATTCACTATTGATAACACATCAATCGAATTAGTATAGGAATTTCAATAGGTATATTTTTTATCAGCCATTCACTGAGGGAACTAAATCAACCTATACAGTGTGAGAACTTACTAGTAGAAAACACATATTAAAATTTCACTCATGTATCTCTAAGAATTGGCTTAAATAGAATTGTATGCCAATGCATACTTTTAGGTTTGCATACTACTATTTGAGTCTTAATACACATGACCACTACTATGAAAAGAATGAATCCTACATTTACACCATATGAATTCAATAGAAATTTCACTAGCCAATCATCTTCATAAATAAGGAAGTCAAATGATCTCTATAGTTAGCTTCTCTCCTATACTAGTATTTCCACATTCCATGACACTTTTCTCTAATCTAGCTAGGGTAAATATGAAATACACCTCTTATTAATCACACATATAAACAAGTTATGATAATAAAAAATATATACATGCCACTATTGCAGAAGTGCCCCTTTATTAGTCGCTAATGAGAGGTGTATAAATAATCTATCCTCCAGTGTCTTCCAACCTCTAATAGGTAAAGTTGCTTACTCAAAAAATGTGTTGATGAAGCTCAAATGTATGAATTTGTCGAGCATAAATCCCACCATAGTTTGGATCTCACATATAAGTGATAATACATCCTTTACACTATTAATTTTATTTGACATACTTAACATTGAATCAATGAAAAAACAACTCTCTAAAAATATAGTGAGATTTTTGGATATATTTTTGACATTTAAAAATGACTCTACCACTTGAATCATTATTCTTTTGATTTTGACAATTGACTAATGAATCAAAAGTACCAATGACTAAATACTTTTTATATTCACATCTAAAAATTAAATTATAATAAATCACAAGAATATTAAATGAATTAAATACTATACTAATGGAAAAAAACATTATAGTGAAAAACACTATCAACCGAATAACATTTAAAAACACTTAAACCTAAAGGATAAACTTAATACCAAACCAAAAAAGATGCAACTTTCTCCTTATCTAATAAACAAGAAAGTAATATTTAATTACTTTAATAAATACTCATACTATATGAAATATGACTCCAATCCTTACAAATATTTTGACTATAACTCAAATAAACTAAAACCTAATAATACAAACTCACAAGCAAGTTTTGTCATTACACTATTTGAGGATATGGTAGGATTTAGTTCTATGTTGAATGTTAAAATGGAAAATAAGAATATGAAATATGCTCGTATCACTAGTCTTTATCACCGTGATATATTTATCAAAGGTAATGTACCCTAATATGGCATGGTAGATTTCATGGCATCTGCATGGAATAAAATAATGATGCCAATAGCTTGAATATAGATCCATAAGTTATAGTTATATATTAATGCAAGATGATACACAAACCAATGTAGAATATATTTTAAAGTGGATCTTGATTACATGGCATATATTAGAACAAGTTGATACTATTTTCTCCAATCAAATGTAATTATATATGAGTCATTCCTCAGGACTGAACAACCTTGTCAGAGAAATATGTATACTAATTATGTGGAAGATCTAATACAATGAACAACTGAGTGGATTTTTAAATTATTTATATTCTATCTAAAATGTGTCTTGAAAACCAATGCAATTAAATGATAAAGAGGAGATCTTTAATTTGTATAATGTCTTATCTAAAATCAAGATGCAAATTTGTAGTCGAGTCTCATTTCTTTACACTACATAAACACTCCTATTTCTAAAAACCTCACTAACATAAGTCTAAAAAAACTTTACCACTCATAAAATCCCATAAATAATGGTAATGAATAATCTAATAGCCCCTATAAAATTATTAGGCTTCCATGAATTGTATAATCCTATTTTGATACCAGATAATGAGATTGGTTTAAATCTTCATACAATTACCACAAAAATAATAATAAATAATAAAAATATATCTTATAATATATATTTGAATAGTACATAATTTATTAAATATCCAAGATATACTGACAACTTCCTATAGAATGGGAAGGCAAATAAATAACTAAGTTTTTAATAGAGATACGGGTACAACTAAAATATATTATTTCTATAAACAATTATTTTACTAACCCAATAATAATAATCGAATAATAACCAAATATAACTCTTTGTGAATTATTATTATCATAATAATGTACATTAAAATATACACAAATTAATGTGAGGACTAATTATTTCCTAATAGAATTGACTAAGGTAGTTTTTGGGAAGATTGTTGTGTTGAAACTTTTTAGCTAAAGGGTTGACTAAATCCTCTAGTTTCCATATGAAATGTTTGGGAAGTTGTTTTTACTAGTCTAATACATAGTTAGTGAATTTTTCAACCAAAATTTTACTTGTGGAAAAATTATTAGTTTTGATCCATTCTTTGTAAAGATTGTTGAATGCCTTGAGAAAAGATGCAGGGTCTTTAGTCCTATCATACTTGATAGTTGGATATATGTTACCAATATCAATGGAAATAATAAAAGGGGATAAACATTAATTTTTTATGTGTTGAATCATTTTATTTTTCATGATATGTTGGATAATGACATTTTCCATGGCATCTCTAAGAGGTGGAGGAATAATTTTTTGGTTATTTTGAAGGAAAAGGAGAGGTTCATTAGCCATATTAATCAAATGATGTTGTATTTCAATCCTTTTGAAGGTATTTTATGTTTTCATTAGGTTAATTTGTTGTAATATATGTGAAATAATTTGGGTTGTATCAGTTTATGGGTTGGTGTTTGTAGGATAACTCCCCAAATTGGTATTAGGGGGAAGGTTTTTACAAGGTAGATTATTGGTGGGGTTGTTAAATGGACTAGTGTCAATTATTCCCACATTATGATGAGATGCTTGAAGATGGGAATGGTATTGATAGGTATAAAAATGATATGATACACTTACCTCATTGTGAGGTGTGATTTGAACTATGTTACAATCTAAAGATAAGGGAGGGGAATAAGTACACCAAGAGTAAGGATTCTCATAGCAAGTGAAGAAAGGAAGAAAAGAACACCCCGTATATTGTATAAATGGATTTAGGTTGTACAAAAATTATTCAATATGGGATTTCATGATGCTTGATGAGAGAAATAAAATTTATGAAAGAAGTAAGAGAATCAGGGATAGAGTCATCCAGATAGAGAACTAAGCTAGCCAGATAAAAGAATAGGGTCGACTAACAAGGGACAAGGTTGGCCAACATGAACCAAGTTGACTAGGTTGATAGATTACTACTAAAACATAGGTTGAGAAGAGTGAAAAGTCATATAGGTCAATTGCATATTTTTGGATAGAGGACATAATACAGAGAAGAAGACACAGTCATGTAGGTCGATTATGTATTGATGGTAAGAAGGTGAAATAGTTTGTAGGAGATTGTATCGACTAAAATGACAATGTTCTAAAATAGGGGAAATTTTTTCAAGATAATTGGGATGAATAATGAAAGAAAACACATGAATAATTGGATTAATGTGATTGATCTGATTGGGGCACACAACACAAAACCTTACACCAATGCTATATAATTCAAGTTTTGCAATACAACACACAATAATCAAAGATAAATCAATCAACTAAAAGTAAATGTTAACTAGTTGGTCACCATAAATGTTATTAGATTATTAGAAAATTTTGATTTTAATGTGATAAGAGAGTTGGCTGAAAAAGGGAACTAGAAAGTAGTCTAAAGTTGGTTTCAAGATGTTTGAGCTAAAAAGGATCTATATTATTAATGGTATTGGTTTGGTATTGGGGACTACCCCCTCAATTCATAATCCCATAGTGATAAGGGTATCATGTGTTTTCCAATATATACCATAACCATGCATTTATACTTTGATAAAAAACCAAGTTGGCTTCCCCCTTGGTGATGAAATCCAAGTAGGCAAGTGTTGGGAAGATAAATATTTAAATGCATTTTGAATGTTAAGTGATTTGGTAGTGTGTGCAAAAGAGTAAAATAGTTTAAATAAAATGGTAATTTGAAAAATCACATATTTATACTATGTTAATTAATCTAAGTATATAGATAGTTGAAATGGAAATGTGAATTGATTACTAGCAAATAGATGTTAATTCCTTGATTAAGAATAGTACAGAGTTGGTTCAAACAACACTATATGCAAATAGTATAGAACAAAGTTAACTCGGTCATTAATATTATATATAATAAAATTATTTAAGAATAGATTTGAAAAGTTTGACCATGTTTCTTAGATAAAAGATAGACTATGGAACTAAATTGACTAGGCCAACCTAGTTAGTTGTAGGGTTGTAGTTTTGAAGACTACCAACTTGTGAAAAATAGAACTAAAAGAAATAATTAAATGATAGAGAGGAAATAAAGAAAACTTGATGGGAGTGAAGATGATTTAAATTTAAAATGTTATGATATAGTGCTTTGGTTATTTCTTTCAAATGATGTAAACTGGGTCAATAGTTCAATCAAGTTTTGTAAAACCCTGTATGTTGAAGAAGAATAAGGAATAGGGTCGACCTATTCTACAATATTCAAAGACTTGTATGTTGGTATAAAAAATTAGAAAATAGATTCAACATTTTTTACAGTGTATGATAATCTATAATTGAAGAAGAGTTCTATGTCAAACTATTCAATCCAGTAACCTATAGTTTATGAATACTTACATAGATAAAACAAAGTCATTTTGAAGTGATTATGTGTTAAACTTGTGCACAAAAAGTTATAAATATACTAACTAATTTGATATGGTACTAAAATATATAATAAAATGATAAAAATGATGGTGTTAAAGAAAACCTTCAAGGGTTAGATTCACATTGGGTTCACTACAATGTATGTAAAGGGAATTCAAATGATCTATAAATCAATCCTAGATTGGAGAAGATAAATACTACTTACACTTCTGATTGTTGACACATTATATATTCTAGGTCATCACCAATATGGATCCACTAAACCTAGCTAAGGGATCTCTTAGTGTAATAAATTCACTACGGAGGGTTCCAAAGCCTTTAGTCAAGAAAAACTATGTAATAACCCTAACTAGATCCAATGTTTTCATATTATCTAAACTAGAAACAAGTAGCTTAAAAGTCTATTATAGTGATCACCAAATATTTAGCATAAAGTGGGGGTAATAAACACTAAAATTAAACATGAATAAGACAATCCTATTTAATCTATGTATACACAAGACCTTAATGCATGGATATATATATATATATATATATATATATATATATATATATATATATATATATATATATATATATATATATATATATATATATATTCAAAATCCATTACTTATGTTACTTCTATCTACTAAAAAGAGGAGCAAAGTTAGAGATAATTACCTTGAGTACAAACCCATAGAGACTCAATCTCTCCATTAGACAATGTTGTTCATAAGAGGATGTTGTGGTTTGTAAGTATCACTAATGAAGGCCAAAGCATCCAAGACTTTTCCATAAGACAAGATTCTTCTCCAAGTAGAAACCCTAAGATAAGACTCCTTAAGTAGAATAACAAATGAATAGATTATAAATAAGCACAAATGAATAATTAACTCTTTCTTTCTCTCTAAAAATGATTAAATGAATGTATTTATATAGATGAATCTAACCTTAGTCATTTTGAAAGTGTAGCTAATAGAGTTGGCCCAATCGACTTTGTATCATTATTGGAAAAAAATAAATTAGGTTCTGATCTATGTCTTCCAAGGTTTGACCTATACCTTAATTTAGTTTTATCAATTAAGTATAAGTTCGATGGGGCTGAAATTATATCGTAAACCATCAAAAAGGATTTTAGGTTGGGGAAGTGCTAATGAAGGTATAAAATTAATAGAGGTGGATGCAAAATAGGAGGCAAAGCTTAGGTAAATGTTTTTATGAGATGGTTGTGTAGGTAGAAAGTGGTAGTATAGGGAAAATAATATTGTGAAGCATTAATGGTCTGCCCACCCCTTTCCTAGTACTCTCCTTAAGGCATGCACTCATACAGATTAAGACTCAATGAGTTCTTGTAAGATAGAAAGCATCGGTAATTGATAAAATTTGAAAATATTATGTATATAAAGATACTACCAATGTTTAGTAGGATAGTTAAGGTCAAGTTTAATTATATAAGGTTTAGGATTACATTTTTGGATTTACACTATAGAAAGAGGTTTATGAACATCAACAATGTTTACTTATAATGATGAAGTTGGAAGAGGTTAGAAGGGAATTTCATTGAAAGTTTGGGAAATATTAACCTCATTGGAGCTACCAAGAAGAATAACATGTATAAAATCATAATTTTTTGTAATACCTCATTAGTAGCATACATGTATATATATGTATGTATGTATATATGTGTATATATGTATATATATGTATGTATGTATGTATGTATGTATATATATATATATATATATATATATATATATATATATATATATATATATATATATATATATATATATATATATATATATATATATATATATATATATATATATATATATATATATATATGAGTTACTAACATAGGGTGGGAAGGATTAAACCATATTATGAGGAACTTTTGGTGTTTTTCTTGATTAAGGTCTTCTTAAAAACATTTTTTAGATAAAGTAATTTCTATATATTTTAGTTTAGTATGGAGAGTGTTAATGAAAAATTGGTAGAGGTTTTATTCTATTATGTTGTTTTCAGATTTGCTAGATAATGCTTTCCAATGACTAATGAAAGTTTGGTTAGTTTTAGATTCTACCTATGTATACTTAATATAGTGGGCTAAATTAATTTTTAAGAATGTCATTAATTTGAAATGCATGAACCATTCCATTAACTAATTTTATTAAGATATATTTAATATTATACTTCAATTGATTGTACCAAACTAGAGCATCACCTAAAAAGGTTTTGAATAAAATTTTGTTAGTAGGAAAATGTATTTAGCTTAGTCCAATCTCTGTAAAGGTTACCAAAATATTTCAAATACAAATCAAGATTAGTAGATCCATTATAGGTGATAGTAGGAGTGATATCACTTATATTTATGTTTGTAATTTGAGGGGTTAAGGCTTATTTTGAATATGCTTGATGAATTTATTAAGAAGTAGAGGTTGAAGAATAATATTTCCATGTGCATATTTAAGTGGCATTGGGGGTAAACTTAGATGTTGAACTCCCCATTAAGGTTGTTGAGGATAAATTTACAATTGTAATATTTTATTTTATATTTTCATCATTTGATTGGCATTGTTAGTTTAGAAGGTATCCATTTGATTCATGGCTTACAAAAACATTTTATCAAGATTGATAGCTTATTGACTTGTAGAGGCATATTGATATTGTTAGAGGTATAATCATTGAGAGGGGGGTGAATTAGTGAGTCCAAACAATCCAATTTAAATTCTGGTCTTTACAAATACTTAGATAGCTACCACAAGCTTTCATGAAGAATATATCACATTCATAGTAATGAGCAAGAGAGATAATGCAAGATCAATCACATAACACATGGCATACATGGGACACCCTCTTGGGTAATAAAACCCTATGGAACCTAAAATTTTACTATTATATTCTAATAAGAATATCCAATTTAGACCATCTAAAAATTATTAGGGAACTATAATCCCTATTTAGTGAGACTTCAATCCCATAAGGTGTTGCCATACATATCTAGTTAAGTTGTAATAATAACCAAAACTTTTAGCAAGTTTCACCTTGAAAGGAAGCTACAACCACCTTATATTATAAGATACCACAAGAACACATATTAACACATCCACCTATGTACTAATGTCTTCAACACTTGATGATGGATCTCTAATTAACACACTTTACCTTTACTCACTCTCAAACAACAAGCACACTATTGTCCCAAAAAAATTATGACCAAAAAGTCATAAAAATAGTCCTCAATCTATTATTCTCTTCAACTCATCATTAGGGCACTCTAACCCTCCTTCACTCTAAAAAATACACACATGATACTCTGTCCAATCTCTCCTTTGTCTCTCAGATACAAGGTCTAGAACCCATCATCTTTGGTTCCACTATTTATAGAACAATCTTGATAATCACTACCTTGTTTAACTAGTAGTCATGCCTTATCCCTTAAATAATATATCACATGAAGACATGGCTCAATAAAATATTCCTAGGTCAGCCATAACATTTATGGGTCACACTTATGCAGCTACACCTTTTAAAAAGGCCCTTGTATCTCTTATAGGTGTCATGGAGACCTACTCACCAATTTAGCTCACCCTCGAGAAAAAAATAACACAAGAACACTTTAAAATACATGGGTCCACATATTATATACCCTAGGACATCATAAAATGATCGTAGTTACCTTATCTCACCTCTGTGTATGCTCAATCAACTCAAACAAAGACCTTATACATAGGAACACCATTACTGAACAAACAATCAACTTCTTAAGCATTGTTAATACTTAAGATATATTTATCACACCTCTAAACTCCACATAGAGTATCCTCATGGAATCTAAAACACTCCCCAATATCTAGGTCACCATGAGATGTCAAAATTACATCAATATAAGCTTGAATATCCTTTTCAGGTCACTTGCAGAATAAACATGAACACATAGTCAACTTCTAGGCTCAATATCTTTGATTGTACTCACTTTCAAATATTCAAATATATATAATTAGATGCATGTTGGAGTTATATACCAGTTTTATTTTTACTACATGAGCTAATTCATCTTCTATCTAAATATATGGTCCAAAAACCAAACACTATTTTTTTCCTTTGCAAATTCAAATACTCAAATGCAAACGGTCATAATTAACTTTAAAAAAAAATGCTCGAATCTCAAGAACTCTTAGTTCAAATCAAATACACACCATCAATCTTATTTGATATTTAATATATAGTCTACCAATTCTAGATGTTAAACCTCTATCACTTTGACTTCATATCATTTAATCTTTAAATGTTGACTCAATGCACTCCAACGATCTTTATGGATCAATCAGTTCTCTAACGATCAACACTCACCATTTTGTCAATATATATGAACACCCACTTTCCATTAGATCATTATCCTATACCTTTGCTCAATTATTAAAAATTAGGCACCTATTATCATCTCATTAATTCCTAACTTCTTGGATCAACATGCACCATCAAACTTGCTCAAGTTTTAACACTTTCAAAAATAAGTATGGGGACCCTTTCAATATCCTAAGTAGCCATTTTACACCTCAATAACTTCTTCTGTGCTTACTTTCATGAACTCAAACTTGGACTAGATGATCTTCTCACATAAGAGAATCTAACCATATAACACACTACTCATATAACCCTCATGTGTGTGAGATATAATGCCATTAAAATGAATTCTCAAAATTATCTGTCACAGAGCCAACTATGTCAAAACTTATTTGGGAGAGCAAATTTGAACAAGCATAACTTTTGTTGCACTTTAGTGCATGATCTCAAATTTAGCACAAAACATATATGCTCAAAACTAAACAAACCCATATGATTAATTTCTATTGACACCTTCATGTGTGGAAGATATAACATCATCAAAATTCTCACTTAGATTTTTCTTGCCTTATGCAAATATGGTTATGGAAAAACATAGTCAAACTGCCTAAGAGCCCAACTTTACATATTCATATATTTTGACATGTTACATTGCACGATTTAAAAATTAGCATAAATAAACTAGGAAAAAAAATTAACAAACCCATATTATCATTTTATCCTGAAACCTCCATGCATGTGAATTCTAACCTCATAAACATGCTTACTCAACTCTTTCTGGCCACATTGCAAATTTGGCTAAGTATAATAAAATAATGAATTTTGACTAAGAATCTAACTTTGCACCATCATATATTTAACCAAAATTTGATTCAAGACTTGATATTTAGAAAAAACAACAACTAGGGAATAATGTGATCATAACCCTATGACCATCTCCCTTTGACTCATTCCCACATGATAATGGTGACATCATCAAACTACCTACTCATATTTTCTGCTACTAGACCCAAAGTGTCTAGATGAGGACTATGAAATACCAAATGAATTAGACTAATGCACACAATATATCAAAGCATAAATAACATCTTAGGTACATTTTTCACATGATATAATCATCATAATCAACCCTAAACACATCTAATCGGTCAAACTCTGAAGATCAACTAAGCCAACATCAAGCATATTAGGACAAGCATATTGCACACTTTGTCATTATCACATAGATTATCAAGGCTCTTCATCCACTCATCATAGAATCTCCATGACACCACCATGACATAATCATGACAAATATATAACAATCTCCCCCTTTTTCATTGATGTCAACACCCATAAAAATAGAAATATATAGCTCACCTTCTCTCTCTTCAAAGCACTCCCACAACATGAACTTTTTCCCCACAGGAAAATCTTCCCCCTTTGACATAATGATAAAGTGGGAACCAAATAATACTAAGGACATAAAAATAACATTAAATAAGAAAGGACCATCTTATAAATATGATACAAACTCTCCCTTACCTTGAGCCTACCTCTTCTTGCCTTGACAAACTCCTCTTGATCCATGCCAACACTCTCTTCAATTAAGAAATAAAAACAATGAATACATAACACACAAAAGCATATAAATATGATGTAATACATCAAGAAACATATAATAGGGACTCCCCCTAATAAATATAAGCAATTTCACCAATTAAGCATCTTTAGATCTCCACACACCATGAAGACTTACCACAAATGCTTACTAACATTCTCTCTCAAGTTACTACAAGGACCATCAATCATAACTTCATGCCACTCACCAAATAAAATCATGCTACAAATAAAACTAATATCTCACCTTAACACACATACCTTTCTCTTTTGGAGAAATTAGTAAAAATCACTCTTCTTTAAATTAGGCCTGTTTAGCCTCCTTGTAAACCTACCTAAAATTTATAGAGCCCATAATTTTTAGTAGACACATATTCAGGACCTAAAAATTCATATATGTATCAATATCATATTCCCCCTAAATCACAACAATTTTCATCAACAAGATCATCTTATACAACATACTTTCATCATAAACCTACCAGTCAATTAGCCCTCTAGATTGAAAAAATGTTGAATAAATTGAGAACCACAAACCTTCAATTCTATATGAATTTTTGATTGGCAACCATTTTGGCCCATTCATAAAATTTAGAATCCTTAGACCTCAAATCATAAGGTAGACCACTTTTCTAATAGAGCCCAAAACCCTAGAATCTTAAAACAAACAAGGTCAACACAACACCTTCCAGTCAATGTCCAGCTTTGAAACTTCTTATACACTTGAAGACAACCATTAAAATATCTTGGAACAAGATTTTATCTTCCACATCATTGTAAACCTTGACTTCCTATAACCCATTTTAGTCCCTAAAACTCTTAAGCACAAACTGGGAAACTCGAGAGCTAATAAAAATCTCCAAATTGACTTCAACATACCTTTAGATCACAAAACCATCTAGAGCATGATAGATAAGGTCAACATACCTTTTTATGAAAAAATATCATATTGATAAAACACAAATCCTTATTTGTTATTTAATAACCTTCAATCTAACCCTACAAATTATTCTAACTAAAAAACACTATAACAACACTTGCTTCTCCACTTGAAAGGAGTCTCTTAAGAAACATAGATAGAGACACTCTCTATATCTCAATGCTCTAAAACAAAAAAAAAAAAAAAACAAACTCCTCATATTACATCTCCTCCTTTCTCAATTGATACTTATAGTTCTTCTTCATCTTCTTTGGTTTATGAGAAACATCTTCCTCAACCACTACAACATTCTCCTTATCTTTTATAATTAGATTGATAATATATAGAGATAACAAATATTCATGACATACCTTTTTATCTATAGAATATTCCTTGCAGCTTATAAACTCTTAATTAGGCATAAACAATTAATGTTATTTGTATGATACATGCTCATTAATAACAAGATGTTCACTTGGATCTATACATACCATAGGACTAAATTCAATCAGCACCTTAGTTTTTTTTTTGAGCTTGATCTCTTCATTCTTAACATGAGAAGACAATGAGACATCTTAGTACCCTTCAACTTTGGAAGCATTCTCCATAGTTTTTTCTTTGAGCTTGATCTCTTCATTCTTAACATGAGAAGACAATGAGACATCTTGGTACCCTTCAACTTTGGAAGCATTCTCCACCATCACAAATAAATTACTTAGACCTGCAGTCTCAACATGACTCACACTTGTCACCTTTGGCTTCCATGTTTTAACTTGCCTTCTTTATTGAGCTCTAGGAGCCTGATTAAATATATTCTATCTTGTAGGCCTTTTCTTACATAACCTAGTAATGTGACCTCTTTATTAATAATTATATCACATAATAATTTTTATAAGAAATGTGTCCTGCCTTACCTTTTTGGATATAAATTTGTAGTGTGTCCTATGCCATGACAAAAAAAACAACCTCCCCTTTTTGAAGAGGACTCACCTTATCTAATATTATGTGGACAATGGTTTTCAAAGTGTCCCACATCAAGATAGTTAAAGCACTTGATTTTATTCACACCTTTTAATTGATGACCCCCATCATATTCCCATGAAAATTCATTTCTAGTAGGTCTCTTTCAATCTCTAGCCCATGACCAAATTGATTACATAAATAACAATAACCATTGAATGTTACATACCTCATGGCATTTGGTTATCTAATCTAATTTGTATTTATTTTGTTAGTACCCTAGTTCTTGTCTAATGATTTATCTTCAAAGTAATATTGTCCTAGTTCATATTAGTCTTCATCTTGTCTTGAGTAACATTCTTTTTTTCTTCTTCATATCTAAGACCAATTTTATCACTATCAATCTTTTGACCACTCAAAATGTTTTCTAGGTCACATGATCTCTTTGAAAATCTCAAAAATGTCTTCACCTTACTAGCTATCTTTTCTAACTCAGATTTCAAAGACTTGTTTTCAAAAACATACCTTGAATGTTCATTTTTTTTAGCTTTTAATCTTATAGATATAATTTCTAATTGATAGTTGAGATGCTTGATCATATTTTCATACTCCTTAGTGTCTTCATTCAATCTTACCTCATACATACTAAATTTATCTTCATATTCCTTGAGTTTTAATTTCATTTTCTTATTGATCTTATTTTCAATCTTTAGTTTCTCAAGAACATTAATTGAAATAGTCTCATAGGCCACCTCATCTTCATCATCATCTAAATCACTCCGAGTAGACTCCTTATAATGTGATAAACTTCCTTCCTCAGCCATATATAGGGATTCATATTCAACAAGACCATCATCTTCATGATCATATTCTGATTCATTATCTTCAATCTCATCTAATGAGCTAAAATCTTATTTGGTGTAAAGACTCTTCTTGTTTTTGAAGAACTCCATTTTGTTGTTAAACTTTTTGAATCTTTTCTTCTTGTATGTCTTATTATCTTCATCTTGGGATTCACCATGCTCTTCATCATCATTCTTCTCATGATTATGAGGTCACTTCCAAGCAAAATGTCCTATCTCTCCATAGTTGAAATATTTGAGGGGTAGTTTACCCTTATACTTCCCTAAGCTAACGTTTAATTTCCTAGTAATCAAAGAAATTAGTTCATCATCATCAATATCATATATGTCATCTTATTTGGATTTATTACTTTGGGAATTCTTCTTAGGATTCATCTCTATCTTGAATTTTTCTTCCTTCTTTGGTAGTATATCATCATTCTTCCTCATCCCATAGGGAGTAAGGGTGCCATGCAATTGATCCACCTTCAATTGAGTAAGATCATGACTCTCTCCTATAACAAATAATTTCAAATTAAACTTGGGGGAAAGAGACTTTAATACCTTTTTAAAAATATTAGTCTCTTCAATATTATCTCCAAGATTTCTGATGATGTTCAAAATTTCATATATTCTCTATAAAAAGGATGCCATAGTATCTTATTCATTCATCTTGAGACTTTAAAATTACCTTCTATAAATCTATAAATTAGCAAGCTTAACCTTTGAATCTTCTTTAAAAGTAGTCTTTAATTTATCCCATATTTCCTTGGTATAAGTGCAATGAATTACTTTGGTGAACATAGTTCCTATAAGACCACAACTAATGGTGTTCATTACCTTAGAGTTATTCTCAAACAACTTCTTATTTGTAACACTAGATGAGGAATAACAAGAGTAACATAACCATCAAAAAATATTGCCATACATCAAACCCTAGGGACTTAATGTAGGTATTCACCCTATCACTCTAAAATGCATAATTGGATCCATTGAACATCGGTGCTTTATTAGTAGAGAAACCACCTTGTATATTCTGACTAGCCATTGTACCTAGGAACACCTTCAACCTGTCAAAACTTTACCAAAGGACCTTACTCTAATACCAATTTTTAGAGGTAAAATCACTAATAGAGGGGGTTAATCAATGATCCCAAATAATCCAACTTAAATTTTAATCTTTACAAATACTTAAACATCTACTAGAAGCTTTCATGAATAATATACAACATTCATAGCAATGAGAAAAAGAGATAATGCAAGATCAATCACATAACATATAACATATGTGGGAAACCATCTTAGGGAATAAAACCCACTTGAACCTAAAATTATACTACTATCCTATAATAAAAATATCTAATTTAGACCATCTATAAATTATCAAGGAACTAAAATCCATATTTAGTGAGACTTCAATCCTACAAGGTGCTACCACACCTGTTTAGCTAAGTTGAAATAACAACTAGACCTTATAGAAAGTTTTACCTTGTAAGTAGGATAAAACCACCTTAGATTTTGAGCTACCACAATAACAAATATGAACACATCCAACTATGCACTGATGTCTTCAACACCTGATGATGGACCTCTGATTAACACAATTCACCTTCACTCACACTTAAAAATCAAGCACACTATTCTCCCAACAAAATTATGACCAACAAGTCATACAAATAGTCCTCAATATATTCTAATCTTAAACTCATGCTTAGGGTATTATACCCCTCTATTCCGTAAAACACACACACACACAAGCCTCTTTCTAATCTCTCCTTCATCTCTTAAACACAAAATCTATAACCCATTAGCTTTGGTTCCATTATTTATAGATAAATCTTGATAATCACTACCTTAGTTGGTCATTAGGCATTCCTTATCCCTTGAGTCATCTCTCAAATGAAGACATGGCTCAATACAGTCTTCATAGGTTGGCCATAACATCTATGGGTCACCCTTAAGCAACTACATCTTTTAATAATTCCACACCTTATTTCCCCTAGGACTTCCTTAAATGATCATAGTTACCTTAGCTCACCTTTGCATATGCTTAATCAACTCAAAAAAATACCTTATATATAAGAACACCATTACTAAACAAATAGTCAGCTTATTAAGATTGTTCATACTTAATATATATTTATCACACCTCTAAAATCCACATAGAGCATCCTCATGGAGTCTAAAACACTCCCCAATATCCAAGTCACCATGAGACATCAAAACTACATCAATACAAGCTCGAATATCCTTTTCAAGTTACTTGTATAATAATCATGAACACACATTCAAATTCTAAGCTCAATATATTTGAATTTAATCACTTCCATATATTTAAATATATATATATATATATATATATATATATAGAATCACCTTGGAGTCTTTTACAACTTTGCTTTTTACTACATGAGAAAAATCATCTCCTATCAAAAGATATAGTCTAAAAACCAGACACTAGTTTTTCCTTTATAAATTCAAATATTCAAATGCAAATGATCATAGTTAACCTTCAAACACAATTCTTGAATCACATGAAATATCAGCTCAATTCAAATTTACACCATAAATCTTATTTGATCTTTAACATATAGTCTCCTAATACTAGATCTTAAACCTCTATCACTTTGACCTCATCTTTTGTAATCTTGTAATGTTGATTTAATGCACTCCATCAATCTATATGGATCAATCAATTATTTAAAAATCAATGTTCACCATTTGATCAATTTGGACAAATGCTCACTCACCATTATATCATTATCCTATACCTTTGCTCAGTCATTAAACATTGTGCACCTATTCTTATTTCAATACTTCTTGATTTATTGGAGAAACATGCATTATTGATCTTGCTTAACTTTTAACACATTCAAAAATTACTAAGTATGGGGACCCTTTCAATATGCTTAAGTAGCCATATTTTCACCTCAATAACTTCTTTTATGATTACTCTTATGATCTCAAACTTGGGACTAGATGATCTTCTCACATAGGAAAATCCAACCATGTGACAAACTATTCCTGAAACCCTCACACTATGAGATATAATTCCATTAAAATGCCTTCTCAAAATCATCTATCATAGAGCCAACTATGTTAAAAATTATTTAAAAGACCAATTTTAAACAAACATAACTTTTTTTGTGCTTTAGTTCATGATCTCAAATTTAGGACAAAACATCTATGCTCAAAACTAAACAAACCCATATGATCAGTTTCTCTTGACACCTTCACACGTGTAATATATAACATCATCAAAATTATCACTTGGCTCTTTCTTTCCTTATGCAAATTTTACTAAGTATGAAAAACCATAGTCAAACTACTTGGGATCCCAACTTTGAATATTCATATCTTTTGACATACTACATTGCATGATCTAAAAATTAGCGAAAATAAACTAGGCACAAAAATGAATAAACCCATATTATCATTTTATCTTGACATCTTGATGACTGTGAATGTTGACCTCATCAACATGCTTACTTAGCTCTTTTTGGCCACATAGAAAATTTGGTGAATCATGGGAAAACAATGAATTCTGACTGAGAAGCCAATTTTGCAGTCTCATATCTTTAACCATGCTTTGATGCATGACTTTAGATCTAGCACAAAATAACTATGGACTCTTATGATCATAACCATATGACCAGCTCCCCTTGACTCATTCACCCATGGTAATGGTGATGTCATCAAACTTACTTAGATTTTATGCTACTATACCCAAAGTGTCTATATGATAAATATGGACTACTAGATGAATTCCAATCATACATGAAAGCTCTCAAAGAATAGATAATAACTTATGGACCTCTTACACATGATATAATCATCATACTTAACCTTGAACACATCTAATCAGTCAAACTCTAAAAATCAACTAAGCCAACATTAAGCATACTAGGAAAAGCATATTACACACTTTATCATTGTCACATAAAGTATCAAGGATCTTCATCCAGTCACTAGAACATCTCCATGACACCACCATGACATAATCATGACAACTCTCGAATAGAGATGCACTAGTGGCAGCATTAAAATGAGAATTAATATGGTTAGTTTGATTAGGCCCATGAGGGGAAAGAAATACCATGTTAGTGGTTATACCAAGAATGGTAGAAGGAGGAAGGGAATAATTCATGTATTAACTTGTCCTAAGTCTTGTATAAATTATATGTGTAGGTGAGGAAGGACATAATATGTGGGGCCCCATAATGAGGTTATATATTACCATAGGATCCTCATTCCTATTTTGAGCATTTTCATTAATTAAAAGGATCATTTTGGTAGTATAGTTAAGATCACTTTCATCCTTGATAATAGGCATATGTGGAGGATAGTTAAAGGGATCAAGAGGTTAGAAAATATGGAGAGGATTATAATCATTGATCCTAGTAGTCATGTGATTATATATTTTTGTTGTTGATAATGTTAAAATGAGATATAGGAGATTTTTAGGTGTTATTCAAGTCCATCATGTTTTGTTATGTTCTTTATTCATAATTGACAAAGATATATTTCATCATGTAAGGTGTAATATAAATTAGTCTAGCCAAGTAAGTTGAAATATAGAAAAAATAAATATATTGACCAACTCAATAAAGTAAGGAGATTAAAACTATATCAAGTAATTTGATGTAGTTTAAGAGATATAATGTTAAAAAACAAACTATATCAATTTATTCAGTATAGTCTTATAGGAAATATGGAAGATATATTATGAGTGAATTATATGGATTTATTTGATATAGTTACACATATAAGTAATAGGATACAAACTAAATTGAGCTAGCCAAGGTAGTCTAATCAAAGAGGATGAAAAATAACAAGAAATAGATTGAAACTTAACTATATCAAGATGTTTGATATAGTCACACATGTAGATAAGATAATATACAAAGAGTTAAATTATATAAAGTTGTTTGATATAGTCAGGGATGAAAACATAAGAGATTATATCAAGCTAATCAATGTAGTGCACACACACATGTAACTATATTAATGTTGGATAATGTAGTTACACCATATAACACATAATGGTATCAATTTTGGTTGATGTAGTCTAAAATACAAAATAAAATATCAAGTAGAAAATTGAAATCTAATTATTTTTGCATACTATTTTTTTGAAAATAAGATCACATAGATGTACTAAATGATTTGACTAATTTTTAGGCTCCCAAAGATACTAACTCATCCAATATATAGTGTTATTCCAATGTTTTGGAATACTAACTATGGTCTAACTACCATTCCCATATCCCATTAAACTTGATTTTAAGAGTAAGATAAGAGTAACTTCCCAACACTTAACTCTAATTAGTGCACTGTAGAATTAGATAAATTGATGGTTTTTCAAATTTCAATAGAAAAGGGAATCTTAGGTGTTTATGATAAACCATGAGGTATGTAGAAACTAATATCTATGTTTATATATGTACTATTTATTTGATTATTGGGTCAATCCCTTCATACCATAATGTATGTAAACAATAGACAAGGATTGTAAAAATACATGCATACCCCTCTATGATTGTAGCTAAGTAATTTGAAAACTCTCAAAACATAGCTCCTATGTAAATCCAAAAAAATAGAAAATAAATTTAGGAAATCAATATATAGTAATATAAAATGTCACTTGAGTGCAATGAGTGTCACTTGAGACAACCCATCCCTAGATTATCCCTAGACCTATCTTAGGGCCTCTTTTGATGTTTATCCATATTTCATGTGAACCTTACATGTCCTTAAACATCTCAAAATTAGTCCCTGACCCTCCCTTAGGGATCTAAGTCCTTAGTACCTCAGTTTCTTATATATGGACACTAATGATGTACTTTGGACACTAGTGCCCCATGCTAGTGTCCCACTTTCAATGCTAATACCCCTTGCCTAATTTTAATTCCAATGAATATATTTTCAATTATTAAGACATCTAAGGTCAACCTAGGCCTATTTCAAACCTTGCACAAACACCAAATCAATATAAATACATTACTTTTATATTTTTATCCATTAAATGGAAATCAAGTGTAAAATTCACAAACAAGCTTAGAACAAGTTGTGCATAATAAAGGTTATTTATCCTTACTATATCCTAATTTTGCATAAAGTCATTTATAACCATTGCAAGCTTAGAATACTTATATTTCTATTCTCAAGCCTCATTCAAATAACTCAATTTAACACTCATACTAACATTCACTTGCATTTTCACCAAGCACTTAGGCGAGTTAACTACATTAGGCTTGATTCTTCTTATGAGTATTTATAGGTTGGAAACTCTCAACATAGTGGGGTGTTGAGGATATGTAGCCTACCCAGTTGACATCAAACTTTTACTACTTGTGCCACTCAAATACCCTAACAATATGGAGGTCTAGGGTTTACTCCTAAATCATCTCAAAATAGTGAACAAATAGTGAATTAGAGCTCATACACATAGGTATAAGAAAGTAAGACTTAGTTAGAGATGTACCCATAATATTAGACAACTTTCTACACAAAAGACATTAGTGTTGAAAATAAGACACTAACACCCTAACTCTATTGTCTAAGGTATAATACTACTATCTAGGAGGATTTTTGACACCTAAACCCTATTTATGACACTCATATCTACTTCCACACTAGTTTTGGCCTCTAGTTCATCTATCTCAGTCAGTATCTAGCTAAGTAATTATTTGTGTCATTATTATTTTTTGAAATGTCAAATTAGGTCAATTATTTTAAAAATCAATAGTTGTATTTATTGCATATTTATACCCTAATTTATTTAACTTAGACCCCTTAACAACCTAGGTATTATACTCCATAAACCCTTAAAAGTTAATCACAATAGCGAAAAACTAAATTGTATCATTTAGTAAATTGAAATAAACATGTAGTCTATTTGATATGAAATTTGTGATTAGATTCTAAAATGAAAAGTTAATTTGCCTTGATTGTTCTTGAAAACTAAAATAAATTGAACTATATTGGTTCTACTAATGTAGTTTTATGCATAATATAAAAATGTACTAATTATATCACTACATCCTAAATATATATATATATATATATATATATATATATATATAAAATAAAAAATATATTACTAGATCAAATAGATCAATGCAATTGACTAGAAAGAAATTTATAAAGGATTAAAAAGTGTAAACACATAAATATATTTAATACATTGATATGTTTTACTAGAAATAAGGTTTAACATAACTATATCAACCTATTCGATATAGTTTAGTGGAGAAAAATTGAGCTATGAGGTTAAAACTATATCATGCTTTCCAAAATAGTTTATTAAAAATATGAATGAATATAAATATATAAAATTATTTTATATAGTATAATAGAAATAAATTTGTTAAAAAAGGATAACATGAAACTGTATTAATCTATCCAATATAGTTGGTTGGAAATAAATATGAAGATGAAACTATATCATGCTAGCCAAAACAATTTACTAAAAATGTAGAAAATAGAACTATATCAATCTATTCAACATAGTTGGATAAATAAGTTAAGGAAATAGTTAGCTTAATATTAGGTTCACCATAATATATGAAAAAATCTAGGATCACCTACAACTATCCTAGCTAAATATCCTGACTTAGATAAGGTAAATCAAAAAGCCCATTGATAATTAATGACTTGGGATATGATCAAATAGATCTGTAGACCTAGAAAGAGGAACACCTACAACACAATTTCAATATAAAGGGTTCCAAATCCTCTAGGCACTAAAAAATAAGATCTAAATAGGTTTCTTTTTAAATTAAATATCTCAATCAAGTAATGTAAGGGGAGAGGGTTAAAAATATATCAAAATAAGAAAAGGGACATGGTAGGGAAATGGGGGCCTAGGCTACATAAGATAGATAAATTAAAAGCTGAAAATATCATATAGTAATACTAAGTAAATTTTTAAACATGGTGATATAAATTCATTAACCAATAAATTATGTAATTTATATCTATAAAATGAAAGAGCTAGGGTTAGAATATACTTACCTTGAACAAGACTTGTTAAGCCTCAATCTCCCCTTTGTCTAATGGTACTTTACAAGATATTATTTTGGTTTTAATGATATCAAAATATGAATAAAGTTATAGGATAAAAAGAAGCCTCCTACTGAATCCAATATCCCACAAGAAACATTTTTCCCTTTAAGACAAGATCTAGACTTAGGGTAAAAGTGTGAGTAATAATAATTAAAAATAAAAGTTTATCTATATTGGATTGAAATGGTAACTTGTATTTATAGTAGTGAATGATTTTAGTCCCTAAAAAATATTAATATTATGCCATCATCCAACTTGATTTACTCGTAAATAGGCTGACTCACCTCAAACTAGGTTGACTAGGCCGACCTAGTTGTGAAGCTTATGTTAGAACCTTCAGAACTACATCAATCTAATTTATGTATCTGGGAAGGGATGAATTTTAGATAATAATACATATAATATTATGATATAGTAAAAAAATATAGGTCTTGGTATATTGAATATAATTTAAGATGGAAGGAGATAATTTAGGAGATCAAATGTTAAAAATCTAAAATGGATATAAGAATGATAGATAATCAACAATATCTCTCATAAAGAACCAACAACATACCTACCCATTCATTGGTGAAAAAATTAATGTATGTACATGAGTATATTTTAACTTGACATGTTTCTACAAGATAAAAGCATCAGTAAATGATATAATTTCAAAATATTATATGTATACATGTTTTATCAAATTTGAGATTTATATAAAAACCGTAAGTGACAACACTACTATGAAAAATTAGGAGAATAGTATAAAAATAATAACATTAATTTATTTAGAACTAATATATTCTAGAAATATATGAAAAATAGCAAAGTGTAATGAGAAATAAATACTTAATTATAAATTGCATATGCGGGAGGAATAGAGACTAAAATTTACTGTGGAGAGAGGTATGATAGGTAGAATTAGGAATCAAGACATAAATATAGGATTGGACAACAATGTTGGGAAGAGGAAAATATAAGGTTGGTGGTCATGTCCTCAATAAAATTATTCTATCCACCTACAATTAGTAATTAGGGTTTTTGGGTTCTTTGTGTCTTTATTTTTAGAGTCTATATCTAGTGTGGGAGCTTATGATCACTTATGAAGACCATTATATAGATAATTTTCCTTCAAAACCATATATATTTAACATATGAATAACAATACAATCAATGGGGAAAATGAACCAGTATTTAAAGTTAGATGAGACCTCTACACCCCATGTGTTAAACATTGACTACATACCAATACTCTAAATATCGATCAAACTTTGTGTAGTTATTCCATGCTTTGGTGGTGTGTGAATAAATAGTGAAATATACTCAATTTTTGTGAAATATTAATGTGATTAAGTGAGTTATGATCTATAAAATTTATTTATACTTGAGCTCTAGGCTATTAGGGTTTTATATAATTATAATTGGGAGAAATAGGTACTTTACGCTTATGTGAATTTATGATTCTAGTAATTTTTTATGTGGAATACTTCTATGTGCCAAATGATTTTAAAAGTGTTTATATAGACATATATGAAATTACTTCTAATGGGGCTCATTAGGGACATAGATCAACCTTCCTATATCTTCTAAATTTATAAATTAGTCTTTATTTGGTAGGAAGACGAGAGGGGGTAAGGACAATAGAATAATGCATTATAGTCCCCTAAGGCACTCTTATCCAATGGGTTATTTGATCATATTGATTGTTATGGAAGGCCTAAAATGTGTCAAAATTTGATGATAATATGGATTAGTATATTCAAGGACATTATATCATCTTAGAAGAGAGTGTAATGTGGTCAAAAGTGATCACAAGGGGACCTAAGATAGGTATCAAGGATGGAGAGTGAGGAGAAAGACTATAGAAGAGAGGCATAAGACACTCATATTTTTGAATTTTAATTTAGGCATGAAAACTACATTGCAATTAAGGATGCAAAATATGTCTCATAGGAGGGAAATATTATCGGCATAAAAGAAGGGGAAGTCATAAGAGTGGGTTATCTACCTTAGAGGGCATAGGAAAGGGATCCACTACAAAAAGGATCTATCCTGGGTCAAAATATTCCCTCCTTATCCTAGGTGGATAGGGTATTGGGAAAGAAACCAAAGGGGTAGGACTCCACTAACTTTTATCTTGAACCATTGGTTGGGAATAATAAGGTATGGGTCCATGTTCTTAAAACTATCAAACTCTCTTCTAGAAAAAGTGAATGGCTTCAGGCTTAACATCAACTCATTTAAAAAATGGGCCAACTATATATGGAAACCCAAAGGTAAAATCAAGGTGGTGGCCTTAGCCATAAATTTATCCCTAATCAATTTCACTAATTAGGAGGACTACTTTAGAGTAATGACAAAGGGACCATGGTTTATGGTAAAATCCAACATCTATTTAAGGAGATGGAAGGTAGGTACTAACTTAAACAACCTAACAATGGAATACATTCCCATATGGGTCATTCTCCTCTAGATTCCACTCAAATACTATAACCCTAAAGTAATCATGGTCATATATAGGGTGCTCAAATAACCCATCATGATTGATCCTATCAAAAAATCCTATATAAGAATGGTGGCCACAAGGTTTTAGGTATTCATCCCTACTAATAAACCTTTCCTTCATTCCATCATGTTAAAATCTAAGTACAGAGTCTAGTCCTAGCATATTAAGTATGAAAACATGGATCTAATCTATAACAAGTGTAACAATCTTAGCCACTCATTAAAATATTATCTAAAGTTTTTATATCCTCCTCAAGAAACTAAACTTGTTTAGACTAGAAAATTGGTTCCCAATGGAGGGGTTGGCATGGAAAGTTTGAATACAAAGTCTATTGACCCATAATTGATGATGAATCCTATTCTTAAACCTATGAACATTCAAGCAACCCATTGTCTATCCCCCACCAGTTTCATAGTTACCCTCTATAAAATCAGCCCCATAGTACCAAAATAATGGCTTCTCCAGTACTCAAGCTAAAAAACACTTTAGCCAACCCTAGGGAAAAGAGTTTCAAGAGGAATGGGGACCCAAGTCCTTCTTCCTCTTGAATAATATATTTAACATGCATTATATCTTAGAAAAAATGAATCTATGGGATTCAATCCTAGCTTGAATAATCTCTCCCTATGTAGATCTGGTGGTGTGTATCCCTATCGAGGATCTCCTTCATAAAATACTTCTATTTTTAGATGGATATAATGAATCCCCTCAACCCTTGGGTAGAGAGGCATCCCCAAAGCATTTGGTTTCTCCCTCAAAGTAAAGGGGTTAGTATTTAATGGATACTCTATCCTAGGACTCAAAATAGGAATAAAAATGTTAGACTCATGTGAAAACAAGGAAAGGTGAAAATAAATATGACTTTAGAGATGGAACAAAACACATATGTAGAAATACCAACTAGATATATAGGAAAAAGGAAGCAGCCAATGAAATTTCCAAGTGTAGTCAAATAACCCTTAAAATTCATTTCATTAGATTAAAGAAATGAAATGCCTCTCTTAGAATATAAGGGGTTTAAATAACCCCAAAAAATAGAGTTTATATAAGAATCTAATAAAAAGAAATGTTCCTTTGGTAATAGTTTTATAAGAAAATAAAATGTTAGAATAATTATTTGACAAGTGTACTAATAAAATGTAGAAAAGATCCAATCACATTAATATAATCTCAAAGGGATCCTCCAAAGGGATTTTAGTTTAATATAACCCATAGGATCTTGAAGGTGAAGAACTTATCAAGAGTAGCAATCATATGAAAATTTTATTTAGAAACAAAGTGACCAAGGATGAATGGATTATTTCAAACATATATGCCCCTAATTCAAGAATAGATAGAAGGAAACTCTAGGAGGATTTGGTGAAGTTTATGAAGCTTAGTATAATTGGAAATGGTTGGTGGTTAGGGATTTAAACTCCCCTCTATCCCCATTAGAGAAGAAAGGTAGACTAACAAACATCTCTAAAAGCATGGTAGAGATAAATTATTTCATCTTGGAGGCAAGATTGGTAGATGTGGAGATCCATGGAAACCCTTTTACTTAGACAAATAGGAGAATTAAAGAAGATCTAATCTAGGTATGATTAGATATATTTTTGGTTTATTTAAATTGGGATATATATTATACTAGCTTTCTTTATTCATTGCTCATGATTAGATCAAACCATAACCCTATCATGTTTCAAGAAGAAATGGTTCCCAAACACAATAACATCACCTTTATATTCAAAAATATTTTGTTACACCACCCTAATCTCTCTGACTCCATAAAGTCTTGGTGGCAAGATCCATTTTAAGAACATATATGTTTATACTAGTAAAGAAAGTAAATCACCTGAAGGAAAATTTAAAAATATAGAACAAGGAAATATTTGGCAACATTTTCACACAAAAGAAGTAAATAAAAGATGAAATTTAGAAGCTAGAAGATAAGTTCTCTCTACATGGGTCTAACGAATAGTCTAGCTCAAAATAAAAAGACCTTCTCAGTAGGTACCACAATATTAAAGTCAAAGAAGAAGACTTATGTAAATAAAATTACAGCTGCTTTTTGTTCAAGTAATGGGATAAGAATAAAAAGTTTTTACATCACTGGGAATCTAGAAATAGAAACATAAATTTGATCTTTGAACTGTTTCTTGAGAATAAAAGGAAATGTAGAGACCTAAAAGACATTAATGAGCAGATTGTCTACTACTTCAGTAACTTACTAAAGGAAAATGTCTCCCCTAACATGAATTTGGAATAAAAACTTTTAAAAAACATTCCTAGGATGATTACCTAGCCCTAAAAGTTAAACCTCTTAAATCCTCCTTCTATTGATGAATTCAAATCTTTGGTGTTTTCTATAGAAGGTGGTAAAGCCCTTGTAATGGTTTCCTTCCTATAATTTTTTTTATAAATTATGGGATATAATACATACAAAATTAGATATTTTGGTTTGTAAATTTTTTAGAGATGGCATATCTTGAAGGTAATGAATAATACCTTTTTTGTTTTCATTCCCAAAAAGCTAGGAGTGAATTAGCTTAAAGATCTCAAACCCATAAAAAATACACCACTGTTTATAATATTTTGTCACTGACTCTAGTTATAATAATTAAACCTATCCTTTAGATAATCATAGATGAATGTCATGGATATATTTTTTTTTGGAGACAAATCATGGATGGAATAATCACAATCCATGAGGCCATTCACTCTACGTCAAAGCCCTCTAAATAAAGTATGTTCATTAAAATGGATATGAATAATGCTGATAATAGAGTCTCTTAGAGATTACTAGATAAAACACTTGAAAGGTTTAGGTTCAATAATTCCTTTAAAAAATATCATTTTTATTTGTATATCTACACCCAAGTATTCAGTCTTGATTAATGGGGTACTTTAAAACTACTTATCAATTGGTAGAGGACTGAGAAAAGGGGATCCCCTATCTCTCAATCTCTTCATCATCTTTGATGATACTCTAATAGAAATATTTAAGATAATAGGGTCTAGGGTCTCATTAGTGTCTTTAGGGTTTCCCAAAACACTATCCCTATCACTCATGAGTAGCTTTGTGATAACACCTTCCTGCTTGGAGAGGCCTTGGTTGTTGAAGCTATAAAAATCAAACGGATCCTTTTGGGTTATGAAAAAGTCTCAAACCAATGTATTAATTATACTAAAATATCAATATTATTTATCAATACTCTATTATTAATTCATTAGAAGTTGGTTTTTATATTTGGGTGCTAGTTAAGACATCTTCCTTCTACCCACCTGGGAATACCACTTTTTACTGGAAAATTAAAGGCTAAATTTTGGAACCCACTAGTGGATAGAGTCCAAAATAAACTAGATGGATGGAAATGACATATATTTACCTAGGTAGGCAAGTTTCAACTACTCAAAAGAAACATACAAAGCATTCTATTTTATTTCATGTATCTCTTCAAGTTGCTAAGTAAAATAGGTAAAAAAATAGAATAAATTCATCATAACTTTATTTGGAAAGGATCTGAAAAAATGATTCATATTCCCACTAGTCCACTATGAAAAGGCATGCCTCCCCAAGTCTAATGGAGGGTTGGGAATTCATAATCTAAGAAGCATGAATAAATACCTTCTATCAAAATTGGGTTGAAAAATTCTAAAATAAGATAAACAATGAACCCTTATTATCAAGGCCAAATATTTAGAAGGTAAAAATGAAGATAGCTTATTCTAGGAAGAAGGCCCCAATAATGGCTTGGATTTTTGGAAATCCCTCTCTAGTGGTAGAATAATTATTCAAAAATATTAAAGGTAGTAGATTGGAAATGGAGAAATGATGGACTTTTGGGATGACCCCTAGATTTCCCAAACCCCCTTATGACTCAAGACCCATGGAATAATCTCTTCCCAGTGTCCAAATATTATTTGGGAATTAAATTTAAATAATTTTTCCTATGAATATGTCATCCCACATTAGAATCCCATCCAATTGGATTCTATCAATGAGGAGGTTTCCTAGGCCTTACTTGAGCTCAATATGAAACCTCAACATTTCAACATTCTTTTTTTCTAAAGGATGATCTCCTAATTTGGCATGTTGAAGATAGTGGGTCTTTCTCAGTGAAGTTAGATTATATGGTCAAGATAAACCTTGAAGGGGATTGGGATTATTGCAATCCCCTCTAGATCAAACACATCACTCCTAATATTACTATCTTCTGATTGGTAGCTTGAAATATAATTCTCACTACTAATAATTTGGCTAAGCAAGGAATAGTCATCCCTAATAGGTGTACACTTTATAAATATTCCAAAGAGTTGGTATAACACCTTTTCTTGGAATGTAAATTTATCTCCTTAGTCCTATATTTACTTCTTCAAAAATTTCTAGTTTCCTGGGTCCATCCCAACTTGTTGTTGGACCTTGTTATGCAATGGAAACCACCTTGGGTCCTACCCTTCATTTATTTCTTATGACATATTTATTTGCCTCATATTTTATATGATATTTGGAAGGAGAAGAATGATAAATTTTTTTTAACAAAAATAGAAACATCATATCCATCTTCAAGAACTTGTGCTCTATTATTTTAGATAATTAGTGTACATTAACACTAAATGAAAAATTCTTGGGTTTTCTTATTGAGGTTTCCATCCTTCACAATTGGAACCTTTCAAAAGTTATAGAAAGTCATAAATCCTTGGAAATTACATTCTCTACTAGGTTTTCACATGATTCACCTAGATTATTGAATCTCAAATGTATTTAACCTCAAAAGGTAATCTAAGCAATGTTAGAGTGGGGTGTTATTATGGATCATGAAGGGAAGGTAGTAGCAACTTATGTGGGTACCCTTGGTGTTTAAACCAATCATGTGGCCAAATCAATGGATACACTTTGGAACATCGAACTTGATTCTCTATCCAGCATAGCCAAGTTATCTATTGAAGGGGCTTGCTCAACATTCTTAATGCATTATCAAGTAAAACTACTCCCTCCCATACTATCAAGAGCATCATAGATGATTTTAAGAGCTTTATAACTTCCATTGGTGAGACTTATATTAAGCATACATTTTAAGAGGGGATATACACTATAGATACCCTATCCAAATTTGTATTTGGATCCCCCTCATTGGTCACATAGGAAATAGATTATAGCCTCTTGAATCATTTATTAAACATAATAACAATGATTCAAGTCACACATCATCATATCATTGAGAGTCAGTTACATAGAGGAGTTTCATGTTTAGGAGTTTTAATATATAATACCTTTATGTGTAATGATTCTAATAAACAAATAAATATCACCAAAATTTATAGAACTATCAAAATAGACTATTCTTAAAATCCAAAGGTTGAGGAGTGGAAGGCTAGAACTTTTACTCAGAAGTAGAAGAACAAAAATTTGGAAGAATTTAGAGGCAATAGATATATATCAAAACCTCTCTCCTACATGTTATTTTATGGAAACATACAGGCCTTGAAGAAAACATTAAATGGAATATTAACATGATTCATACAAATAATTATAGGGCATGATGAGGAGTTATCAAATGACTTTGTGATAGCCTAGAATAAATATACTATTAAGATGCGGGGCATAAAAATTATGGTGATAGAAGAATGAATTGGTGAGATAACCAAGATTAGTTATGAAGGATTAAAAGTATTTAAAGATAAAATCCATAACTTATAATTAATGTAGAAGTTCTATTGTATAGACACTATCATGAAGATAGAAAAGAAGGGATTCTTGAGGTAGGATTTACCTCATTGGTAACCTAAGATCTACCTGTAGATAACAAAGTATATAACATTAGAAGGTAAGTTCACCTTGAAATTTTTTCATTATTTGTTATTGATAAATCACTTTCATGGGTATAAAATTAGTTTACCTTTTTATCTCTTGAAATTATTAGAAAGCACAACCTTCACTTACTAGATAATTCATAACAATGATATTAACCACCAACGTTTGATCTTCCTAATTTCCAACATGGTAAACCCATATGAAGAAAAAACACCCCTAAAATCCCTATGGAAGACCCATATGATGAATAATTTGGGATTCTAGAAGAGGATGGGTCCCCCACCCCTTTTATTCCCATCCCATCTCCCCTTATACTAGCACCCAAACCTTTAAATCCCCCCAAAAATGTTTGGTATAAATTACCCTATCCTATGTGGGTAAAAAACCCAAAACCATAACAATTTTTTTGAATGAGGAAGGTGGTAACAAGGGAAAATAAGTCTGTAACTTGGATGACTTGGATTGGGACTGTAAATGGAAGCTCATGGCCTTTAAAGAGAAATTAATGAAAATGGGTAGGTATATGGCTAGTCTCATTAAGAAATGGAATGATTTGAAGCTAAGAAAAACTAGATAAATAATAAATATGACATGAGAAAGGATAAATACCCCCCCTAAAGGAAAAAAAACACCAATGATGAATCTGAACCAGAAGTTGTTAAAGAAATTCAGCCAACCCTCAACACCAAAAAGATCCCCAAGAATCTACAAAATAAAACTAATAAGGGTCATTTGGAATTAATAAAAAAAATCACATGTGTTATATTTATTTAGGAATTACTTAAGGACAATACCAAGGAGAAAAAATGAGCAGCTCCATGGGACAAGGAAAACTTAAAGGATCTTTCAGTATTTGTCTAGTTTATTATATAGCTTTAATTTTTTTGTCTCTATTATTTTTTATTGGTTGTTTTGATTATGTTTATCTGAAGACCATATATGTTTTTCATCTCTTTATGTATTTTTTACTTGACTTTGGGTCATACTATTTCTAGTTAAAATTGGTGGTTTCTATGTCTCTATAAAACTAGCTTCTTTTACTTGATCTAATAAAAAAGTGTATAATTTTATATTAAATTTTAATTTATTTATAGATATTTTACCCATTTATATTATATTAATGTTGTTAAATTGAAATTTCTATATTAAAATGAAAATGAGTTTGTACATAGACTTACATGTGGAAAGGAGTCCTAGATGTAGGCCACAATGCTAAACTATGATCCACATAAAAACCTACAATGAATCATATGTAATATCAATATTTACTTAATGGAAATGTAAAAAATTTAAAGACAAGATACTTAAGAGTGAAAAGGAATGAATAATCTTGATTTGGGCATGTGAACCATTGTGCTTTTTTGTGAAAAAAGTTGTGAAAAAACTAGTGACTATGGTAGGTTGTACACTTGTAGTTTCATTAACATTGAATATCTTAGATTAGACTATGCATGCCCCAATCCTCATTGATAAGTGGGTGTAGTTAAGAACTCATGGTGTGCTTGAATCCATAATCACCTACCCAAATTAGTTAAATAATTTAAAATCCTTGTATGAATACCAATAGATATTTAGGTGAAAATATTAGTATAAATAAGGAATCAACCACTAAAAATGGAATAAAGTTCAATTTTGGTGAAAAATCTAATGAAAATACTGAATATAATATGGGTCTAGTGTATAAAACATGGAGAATGACATGAATTATTATTCCATCTACAATACTGCTACAAAAACTAAATAATGGGGAAATAATGTGTCGTACACATGCCACCAATTGATATTTGGTGCATATAGATTATGAGACAGAGTAAAACAATTGTGATTTTGAGGAAAAACATATGTACCATACTGGATAAACATTCCACACATGATTCCCCCAAACTAATAAACTCTAAGATAAAACTATAATGTAAATAACTCTATAAACTGAGACTATGAAATTGTTTAGTATTGTTCTGAGTAAACTGAGTTTTTGATAAATTATGAAAATGCCTAATTTTTAAGAAATTAGATAATACTGATGGGAAGGACATTAGATAAATTATCTTATATCCAATGTGGTGCTTCTATCCAACATGGATTTGTGTATTTTTTGAGCCTAAAACTATGTCAACTATGTAATTACTATTAAATAATGTATGTGTGATTATTTTGGAAGTATAGTATCTAAGAAAACCTATGTGAATTCCTCCTCTTTTGAGGTAAGTTTTAGATCTTATGTAATAACTTAAATGAAAATGAAAATTTATGTAGTAGGTTTTTTTGATGTATAAATGTAAATCTAAGTAATATTTGAGAACATGCAAAAGCATGGCATAATTATGTATGTAAAATGAGTATAGTAAGAATGTAACATGCATGTGGAAATAAACATTCAAAGTAAGTATGTCTAGATAGATGTGACAATGAAACACACATTATATAAGTGATTAATTGAGTATATAACTTTGAATAGAAATAATTGGGGAGGGATGCATGGTATCCATCATGGCATTAGAAGGGATAGGTACATGTGGGATGTCCATCATGACATAAAAAATATAATCAAAGAAGCAAGAAATATGTCATGTCCATAACACACATAATCAAAGAGTACATACTCAACACATAAAACACACAATATAAGGCCAATTTACAATATAAGGGACATGTTCAAATGTTATTCACTCAAATAGAAAGAATGTACAAAGATATTTTCAAATTCCTTCACATAAATAGAATCAAACAAAGGAAACTAAGAGCCACATAGATGGACATGTAAAAATGTCACACATACAAATATAAGACACACAAAAGGACATGGTCAATTTCCTCACATGCATATAATCAAATACATGGAGGATTAGAGCCACTCAAAAATGACATTCAAATGTCCCTCAAAGAAAATAGAGAATGCATAAAATATGTGAATCTAGAAAAATCAATATAAAAGAATGTTTGATTATGTAATTTGATCAACAAAAGTTAATTTGGATCCTGATTATATTCAATAAATGAAATAAATAGTAGTATATCACAATGTTAATAAGTGGGAAATATAAAAATATGTAATGTTATGTATGTTTCTAAGCTTTGAGTAAGATAATTTGGCCAAAGAAGAATAGAACCTACGTATACCATGCCCCAAATGACCTCATTGATGAATATACATGTTTTAGGAAGCTTGTGTGTAGTCTAGAACTGAGTGGTGATTGTGTGAGCTCACTAGGATAATATTTGGGTGAGGGAAACTAGAATAGTGCACTCTTGTGCTCCATAATTCTCATATCTAAATGCATTTTCTAAGTGTGTAATAATGAAATTGCCTATTACTAAATTTATAAATGGTGTTATGTGTAATTTAAAATCACTCATGTACACTGGTAAATCATGTATGATATAAAAATAGGTAAAGTATGTATAAAATACTATGCACAACTAAATTGATGTATGATAAAATATATATAAGCATGTATAAGTTATGATTTGGTATTTTTTGGAATATTTTATTATTTTTTTATATTTTTCATATATATAATCTAATAAATAGAGAGAAGGATACTAAATGATGAATTCATTAAGAGTCTTACCATTAATTGATCCTATAGTGAATAAAAGAATGGTGATTTATATTGTAGAAAAAAATTTCCCCCTTGTGGGAGAGTTTTTTAGTCTCTCTCACTCCTGGCTACAAAGTGGAAACAACCCCAGACTATAGGTATCCTATGATAGGGTTGAACCTATAAAGAAGGTTGGTTCCTCTTGATGGATAACCTATACTATCGATCCTACTTAAGAAAGGGATAAAAGGATTGAAAGGATGAATGAAAAAAAATAAAGAAATGCACCAAAATTAAATACACTAATTTTCATTAAACTAACACTAAAGAAGCTCAAAGATAACCCTCGCTCATATAACCTCTCAAACATGCCATTTTTTCATAAATATTTATAAGACTAGGCCCAATAGGTAAGAGATGAAGTATGGAGTAGTACGAAACTCACACAATAGCTTCACTAATGACAAAAAATAACCAGTTTAATACCTATAAAAATGGTGGAAAACTTCCAAAAAGGCAAGAAAGATGGACAATTACCAAGGAAAGACACTCTTTCACAAAGTAACCATGCACAAATTGACTAGATCACTAATTACAAACAAAGAGGTAGGAAAAATAAGTTGTTTTATTACTTCAAGAGGTTTTTATTACAAAAAGAATTAGAGATAAGCCATACCAAAATAAGGAGCATGATTACATTGAAGAAAACAAATCTCTTATATAGAAGAAAGAGGAGAAGAGAGGAGCAAGAAACTCTCAAAATTCAATAAATGAAGCTCAACCACATTCCATAGAGTCTAAAACATATTTTTATTAGTTAATCACTGATATTATATTTAAAAATTAACCTACAAAGGTCAAAAGGGTCTCCAAGCCTTCTCCTTGGCCTAGAAAGACACTAGAAGATGAATAACTTTTAGGATGATGATGTCATGTTCCACTACCTTGGAGAAAAGTCATCAAAGTTATATAAGTCTCATTTTAAATCTCTAAATTAACCTTAAAATCCAAAAGACTCTCCCACTTTCACTTCTATTCCCCACCTTACTTGGCTTGTGTTTGCAACTTGATATCATGGTTAGTTGTCTTGGCATTTGATGTTTGACTAACCTTGAGAGTTAGTTCAAATGCTTAAAAGACCATAAAATAACTTTGAGTCTATTTTCAATTTGAAAAAAATCCATTTTTTATCCTACACCTAAAAATTTTACACCATGTAACCTATAATTATCCCTTTGAACTTGCATCTTGACCATTAGAGACCCCTTGAAAGCCTAGGTCATCATGAGAGTCTTCATCCTTAAGCTTGTCAATGCCCCTAGAATATTTATTATGATATTAAAAGGTATTTTACATGCCATATGATGATTTATTGACCATTTATGGTATTTAAATATACCTGGTTATTCATGACTCCATTAATGGAGGTCAACTATGTTGAAAACCTTTAAAACTTGTAATTTTAGCCATTTTGGGCCTCAAGATAGCCCACACGTGCCAAATTTATTTTAAAATTTTGTCCATAAGGTTATTATGGGATTTTAATTATGTTTTAATACGTTTATATTACCATTGGATGGAAATTTATGAGGTTTTAAGAGGTTTTGGGCAAAACCGGTCTTTTGAGAGGGTTAGGCAAGCTAAAACCTATAATTAGCTTTGACAATGGTTATCAAATTTTGATTGTGAGATATGGAAAAATGAGAGAGTTTTATGGATAAAAATCAGGAAAAAAACTATCCTCCAAATTTTATGTCCTAAATATTTCCCATGTGTTAGAAATGTTCAAAATAATTTGGCTTCTTACATGTAAAAAGGCAATTTAAAGGTTTGAGAGTGGGCAATCTTATTAATGATTATTAATAAAATAATGGGTATTAATAGATGTATAAATGAATTTAGTTTTAATATAAAAAATTACTCAATCTTAGATAACTCCTTATCCCCCCATGCAACCTCTATGGCATGTGCTAAACAAGTGAAACTTGACCTTTGAGCTCCAAGACTGCACTTGGTTGAGAAGTGAAAAAGAGGCCAAAAACCCAAAATTAGAACTCAAATGGATTTTAATAGATCATTGTATTAATTTAAAATTTAATTAATGTTGTAAATGGATTAAAAATGCTTTGGAATACTTGAAAAAGATCAAAACTTGATTAGTCACTTATTAAGCCATCATTAGCCTTCTCAAGGCATGCATTGGCTTTGGGGTACATGTTTGAGGTCTTCCAAGGCCTCATTTACTTCAAATTAATATTTTTTTTGAGATATATACTCTTTTTGGGACCGTATTTATCCTCATTTTCTATTAACTTTTCATTATACTTGGGAAGATTTTGGCATTTCTGGGCATGTGGGCTTTCATGGTGTTCTTGGCTAGTTCAAGCCCTTTAAAAGTCTCTTATCCTCTTTGAAATATATGATAATCATTATTAGTTTATAATTAACTATCTTGATAAATTTTCATCCCATTAATTTCCCATTTTACCCTTGAAATTCTCACTTTTAGACCTGGTTTTGGCGTTAAGACTCCATTAATGGAGATATGATAGCTTGATTTTTTTCCTTTGATAACCATCCTCTACCATTATTTGGACCATCCTAGAATTTTTATGAGGTTTATTTTAAATTTAAAACATATTATCTGATTAATACACCTTATTAATCCATAATATCATGTGGAAAAACTTAAAACATGCATCAAGGACTAAAAATTATCACAGTGTTCCTTAGCCGAGAGAGAGGAAAATGGGCTAAAAGAGTGAAAAATGATGGTTCATTGATCAAATAAGTTTATTAAATGATGTAAAAAATTTAATTTATTTTTATAATATATTTAAAATAATTATTTTCATCCAAAACATCCATTTTCTTCTTGATCTCCATACTAGCTCTCTCATGCTTGCGAGAAATAAGAAAACTAGGAAGTGAGAAAAGGCCATATCTTGAAATATATGAGGTATAAAGACATTATTATTTATTAATTAGGACATGGAGTATCTCATAAAACTATTTAAATCATTTTTTTCATCATTAAATCCTTTAAAACCTCTAAAAACACTAATTTAGGCTTGTTGCACACCCTAGCTCCATGTTTTCCTCAACGAACAAGCATAGGACTGTGTAAAAATAGAGGGTACTTACACTCATTTTTTTACAAAAAATATATTATATATATATTAAAAATACTCATTATAACCAACTTTACTAAATTTCATAACTTGATTGTACCTCTTGATGCCTCAAAACTCATTTTTTCACCTCTGAGCACACTCAAAAATTATGAATTGTGAGACATAGGGAGAAATAAAAAGGTGTATATAGAGATTTATAAGGTATAAATACACCATTAATTTTTTTTAAACATATAATTACCCATATAACTTATAAAATAATTGTATTTGACCATTCAGCCTTTTAAGTGCCTCAAAAATGGACTTTCCAGCTATCTACATTTGCATGCCAAAACCCTAAATTCAGCCAACTTCCACTTTTCCACTTTTTTCCTATAAAATTTGATGGATGAAGGTTTATAAAGGTAAATTATTACTCATAATATCTCACACCACATTTTTTTTTATAAAAAATATTAAAAAATGCAAAAGTTCTCTCAAAACCAAGCTTTGAGGGTTTGAGAAGGGCTTAAAACTGATTTTGGCTTTGATGGTTATTGAGTTCTAGGGGAAAAATAATGAAATTGAGAGAGAATTATTTATATAACCAATTAAAACTAATATAATCTAAATTTCATTTCCTAAATATAAATTAAATTACTTTTGTCATCCCCCCTCTATTCTGGCACTCTAGGCCTCTCTTAGCTCTTTAGGCCTAGAAAACTAAAAAAATGAATTTTTTGATCTTTACATGTATGAAGATATTGGTATGTGTTTTATTAACCTTAGTGAAGATAAATTTATTTACCATGAAAAATTTTATACCTTGAAACCTTGTGCTCATATTCAAACCTTGAAACAACTATGGTGCCAAGCTTGGGAAAATGCATGGTTTAGGGGGGAAAAACACAAAATTTCCTCCTTGAGGGATCAATGGATACTCCAATAGAATAATTTAATGATATTATGAATGATTAAACATCCAAAAAACCTTATCTCTTCCACATTGGGTTTCTCATGGCAATAAGATCTTGAATCATCATAACACCTTGTCAAGACCTCTCTAGGGTGGTACACTGCATCATCAAGGCACGATTAGAAGGAGACAAGTCATAAAGGAAAGAATAAAACTGATTTAACTATTGGGATTCCCTATTACATGTAAGAAATTTTTTTGTATGTAGTCCAATTTTGGCCAACAATTCTAGAGGCCTCTTGGGATTGCATGCTTGTGTATGCAAAAGACTATTTTCCTTGTCTGATCCATTGAGCATATGGGGTCACAAAAGTATTTTTTCCAACTAATATAAAATTGATACAAGGCTATCCAATTTTAAAAACTTCCTCTTGAAATATCAAGGACAACAAGAAACAAAACCAACACTGTACTAAAGTTACTTAGGGAAGGGAAACACATAACTAAAGGAAATATACACAAAGCACTTGGAAGAAGGGAAAAACAAAACATAAGGAGAAAGGAAACATCTAATATGATATATACAAGGATGAAAACTCACTAGTACCTTCCACTTGGATCAAATGGAAAATATTTTGGATCACCTCCTTCATGAGATGGGTCATGGTGTGAGAGAGCATGCTTGGGTGTCAATCTTCTTGACATGCTCTCAAGTAGATGAAAATGGACAAAAATGTATCCAATGTACACATATTGGTCTAAGTCTTCAAATATTGCATCATTTTGGACTATAGGATCACTTTCAATATTATCACTTGATGGCTCTTTTGAACATGAAGGTTTACTATCTAGGCTTAGGCAAAAGAGTTATAATTCATCCCAAAAGGTAGCTTCTTCTTAGTGATTTATAAGAGGGGTAGTCATTTGAGGCTCTTGATTTGACCAATCTTCTTTAAAATTGAAAAATCAATGCTACCTTAAAGTGACACTTCATCTCATGATTGATTAACTATTGCAACCTTATTCACCCATGGATCATTGAAGTGGCACATTTGGATTTGAGTATCCTTTTGAGGAGTTTACACTTATTCATACACCACTTCTAGCTCACTGATTGGGTCACCAAAACTACCTCTAATTACCTTAGTCAACTCATAATTATATAACAACAACATACATCTTACTTCCAACACTTCAAACAAGTCTTCATAATTATCTTGCTCAACCATTTCTTACACATTTGAAGCATCATTAAGGACATCTAGTTGCAAGTATATTTCATTAAACACCTCAACCTTACTAAGATGTTTAAATTACTATTACTCTATCTATTTATATTTCTCATTTATGACCTTTTCAACATGATCAACTAATTTATTGACTATTGTAACCATATCAATTTATGCACCTTACTCATCTTCATCTTTAACCATATCAAATGGAAGCTCTTGAAACAAATCAAAATCTCTTTTTCTCTCATATGCAACCTAAATACACATCTCTCCAAGTATGGAGGAGTATTAAACTCACAAAATACCTTCACTAATGACCAAAAATCATAAGTTGAAAACTTGAAATAATGGTGGAAAACCTACAAAAAGGCAAGAAAGATGGCCAATTACCGAAGAAAGGCACCCTTCCATAAAGCAATCATGCACATACTAAATATATCACTAATTAAAATCAAAGTGGTATGAAAAATAAGTTATTTTATTTCTTCAATAATTTGTTCTTATAAAAATGGGTAGGGTTACACCATACTAAAATGAGGAGCATGATTATAATGAATAGAACAAATCTCTTAAATGTAAGAAAGAGGAGAAGAGAGGAGAAAAAATCTCTCAAAAATAAATAAATGAATCTTAACCACATTCCATGGAGTCTTAAACACATTTTGATTAATTGATCACTAATCTTCTCTCAACAAATTTACCTGTAAAGGTCAAAAGGGTGTCCAATCCTTCTCATTGTCCTAGAAAGACACTAAAATATGAACAAATTTAAGGATGATGATGTCATATTCCACTACCTTGGAGAAAAGTCATAAAATTTATAGAAGACTAATTTCAATACTCCATCTTTCTCTTCAACTCCTAAAGACTCTGCCACTTGCAGTTTTATGCCCCAACTTGCTTGGCTTGTGTTCACAACTTGACATCATGGTTAGTTGTCTTGGCATTTGATGTTTGAATAACCTTGAGGGTTAGTTCAAATGATTAGAAGATCATAAAGTAAATTTTATTCTATTTTCACTTTAACAAAATCCTTTTTTTTCCTTCACCTACAAATGGAACACCATGAAACCTATAAATATTCCTTTGAACCTGCATCTTGATCATTAGAGACCCCTTGAGAGCCTAGACCACCATGAGAGTCTTCACCCTTAAGCTTTCCAATTCCCATATAAGATTTATTATGACCTTCCAAGGTATTTTTCATGCCATATGATGATTTCTTGACCATTTATGGTCTTGAAAGAGACCTGGTTCTTCATGAGTCCATTAATGGAGGTCAACTATGTTGAAAACCTTCAAAACTTGCAATTTTAGCCATTTGGGCCTCAAAACAGCCCACACATGCCAAATATATTTTCCAAATGGATCAAAAAGTTGATTATGGGAGTTTATTAATGCTTTTAGGACCATTGGAGGGTAATTTAGGTGGTTTCAAGAGGTTTTGGACAAAACTGGTCTTTTGAGAGGGCTATGCAAGGTAAAACCTATAATTAGCTTTGATGATGGTTCTATAATTTTGAGGGTAAAATATTTAAATTGAGATATTTTTATATATTAAAATAAGTTCTAAAAATATCCTCTGAATTTGAAGTCCTAAATCTTTCCCACGTGAGAGAAATATTCAAAACAATTTGGCTTCTCAGGGGATAAAAAGGCAATTTGAAGGTCTGAGAGTGGGAATGCTTATTAATAATTGTTCATAAAACCAAGGGTATTCATGGGTGGATAAATTAATTTAATTGGAATATAAAAAAATTCACTTAACATTTACTAACTCCTTATCCCCCCATGAAACCTCTATGACATGTGCCAAGAAAGAGAAACTTGACCTTTGAGCTCTAAGATCGTACTTGGCCTAAAGAGTGAAAAAGAAGATGAAAACCAAAATTCGACCTCAAATGTATTTTAAGAGATACTTGGATGATTTTAACATGTAATTAATGTTTATATATGTATGAAAAATTCTTTATAACACTTGAAAAAGATCAAAACTTGATTAGTCACTTGTTAATCCATCACTAGCCTTCTCAAGGCATGCATTGGCTTTAGGGTCTCTCTACATGTTTGAGGTCTGAAATGGAATAATTGAATATTAATGAATATTTTGGTGAGTTATAAACTTATTTTTCAGCCATATTTATCCTTATTTTCCATCAAATTATCATTATACTTACTTAGGAGGATTTTGGCATTTCTGGGCCTGTGGGCTCTCATGGTGTTCTTGGCTAGTTCAAGCCCTTTAAGAGTATCTTGGACTATTTGAACTCTATGATCACAATTATTAGGTTATAATTAAAAATAATTATAAATTTTCATCCCATTAACGTGCCATTTTACCCTTTAAATTCTCATTTTAAGACCTAGTTTTGGCATTAAGACTCCATTAATGTAGATATCAGAACTTCATTTTTTCCATTGATAACCATCCTCTACCATTATTTTAACCATGATATAATTTTTATGAGGTTTATTTGCCAATAAAAACCTATTATATTATTAATAAACCTTATCAATCCATAATATCATGTGTAAAAACTCAAAACATGCATCAAGGACTAAAAATTGCCACAATGTTCCTTGGCCGAGAGAGAAAAAATGGGCTAAAAGAGTGAAAATGATGTTTCATTGATAAAATTGGTTTATTAAATGATTTAAAACATTTAATTGAAATTTATAATACATTTAAAATCATTATTTTTATCCAAATCATCCATTTTCTTCTCAATCTCCATACTAGCTCTCTCATGCTTGCGAGAAACAAGAAAACTAGGAAGCAAGAAAATGCCATATATTGATATATGTGGCATATAAAGAGATAATTAATTTTTAATTTGGAAATTTAATAACTAATAAAACTTTTATAATTTTTTTTCCATCATTTAATCCTTTAAAACCTCTAAAAAGACTAATTTAAGCCTGTTACACACCCTAGCTCCATGCTCTCCTCAATAGATAAACATAGGATTGTGTAAAAATAGCAGGTAATTACACTAATTTTTTAACCAAAAAAAGATTATATATAGATAAAAAAATATTATAACCAACTGTACCAAAGTTTATAACTTGATTGTACCTCTAGATGCCCCAAAACTCATTTTTCTGCTCCTGAGCACACTCAAAAATTGTGAACTATGAGACATAAGGAGAAATAAAAATGTGTATATTGAGATTTATGAGGTATCAATACCTTATTAATTTTTTTAAAAATTTAAATAACCATATAACTTATCCAAACATTATATTTGAAAATTCAACCTTTTATGTGCCTCAAAAATGCCCTTTCTAATTGTCTACATTTGCATGCCAAAACCCTAAATTTGGCCAATTTGCACTTTTATAATTTTTTCATATAAAAATTGATTTAGGAATGTTTATAAAGGTAAAATTTTACCCATTTTATCTTAAAAAAACTTTTTTTAATCATAAATATCAAAAAAATGTGAAAGTTCTCTCAAAACAAAGCTTTGAGGGTTTAAGAAGGGCTTAAATTTGATGTTGGCTTTGATGATGGTTCTTGAGTTCTAAGGGGTAACTAAGGAATATTAGATAGGTTTATGGATATAAATCATGAACACAAATACTATACAAATTTCAAGTCCTAAATCTAAATTAAATTACTTTTTTCACTCCTCTCCCTTCTAGCACTCTAGGCCTCTCTTACCTCTTTAGGTCTAGAAAAATGAAAAATGGATTTTTTGATATTTACATGTATGAAAATTCTTGGGAAATTTTTAATTAACCTTGGAAGAGATACCATTATTTCCCATGAAAAATTTTATACCTTGAAACCTTGTGATCATATGTAAACCTTGAAACAACTATGGTACCAAGCTCTGGAAAATACATGATTTAGGGGGTAAAACACAAGATTTCATCCTTGAGGGATCAATAAAGACTAAAATAGAATTATTTCATGATATTGAGAATTATTTACCATCCACACAACCTTATCTCTTCACCATTAGTTTTCTCACTTCAATAAAATCCTGAATCATCACAACACCCTAATAAGACCTCTCTAGGATGGTACACTATATCATCAAGGCATGATTAGAAGGAGAATATTCATCAAATGAAGAAGAGAAATAATCATCCAAATGGAATGGCCTAGTAAATTTAATCAATTCTTTTCATGTAGGCTAATTTTGGCCAACATTTCTAGCAATCTCTTAGGATTGCATGCCTGTCTAAGCAAAAGACTAGTTGCCTTATATGATCCACATACATGATCACAAAAGTCTTTTTCCTAACTGATATGAAATTTATTTAAGGATTTACACTTCTAAAAACTTCCCCTTGAAGTATAAAAGACAAAAAGAAACAAAAACAACATTGTGACCAAGGCACTTATGGAAGAGAAACACACAACTGAAGGAAATGTGCACAATGCACTTGGAGGAAGGGAAAAAACACAAAGAGTAAGTACACATATAATATAATAAATACATGTCTGAAAACTAACCATTACCTTCCACTTGGATCAAATGGAAAATATTTTAGATCGCCTCCTTCATGATATGGGTCATGGTGTGAGAGAGCATGCTTGGGTGTCAATCTTCTTGACATGCTCTCAAGTGGATGAATAGGTAAAAACATGTATCCAATGTAGAAATATTTTTCCAAGTCTTAAAATATTGATTTATGTTTTACTATAGGATAACTTGAAATATTCTCACTTGATGGCTCTTTTGAATGTGAAGTTTGACTATCCAGGCTTAGGCAAAAGGGTTCTAATTCATCCCAAATGGTAGCTTCCTCTTGGTCATTTATAAGAGGGGTAGTAATTTTAGGCTCTTTATTTGACCAATCTTGTTCAAAACTAAAAACATCAATACTACCTTCAAGTGACACTTCATCTCATGATTGATTAACTGTTGAAACCTTATTTACCCATGCCTTATTGAAGTGGCATATTAGGCTCTCAGTAGCCTTTTCAGGAGTTATCAATTGCTCATCCACCACTTCTAGATCATTGATTGGGTTAGTAAAAATACCTCCAATTACCTTAGTCAACTCATAATTACCTAACAAAAACATATATCTTGCTTCTATCACGTCAAATAAGTCTTCATAATTACCTTATTCAATTATTTCTTGCATATTTGAAGAATCATTGAGGACATATGGTTGCAAGTTCACTACATCAATCACCTCAACCTCAAAAAGATGTTTTAATAACTAATCCTCTATCTCTTTATCTTGCTCATTTATGACCTCTTTAACATAATCAGCTGACTGATTGGCTATTGTAGCCATATCAATTTCTGCACCTTTCTCATCTTTATCTTCACCCATATCAAATGGAAGCTCTTGAAACAAATCAAAATATCTTTTTCACTCAGCTATAACTTGAATACACATCTATTTAAGTATGAAAGCATCAACACTATCTTCAATTAAATTTACTTCTTATAATTATTCAACCTATGTAAAATCATTTGGTCTTCCATTTCTTCATTCATAGTAACATCTTGAGGTCCTATTTGTGACTCCATCATTTATGACTCATCAAGTCTTTCTTCTTCACCATGGGCTAGTATAATAGGTCCCTTTTTTAAGATGGAGATGGTGGGAGGGTGAAAAGGTTCACCTTTCTTGCAAACTAGGAGAGTATAATTCCAACTAGGGAGATTGAAGGCTCTTTTAGGTGGTTCTTAGGGAAGGGAGAGATGGTCTTGAAAATATTGTAGAAAAAGCTCATTGAGTTGAGCTATGGTTTCAAGATTCATTTTTTGAACGTCTAACTCCTCTTCTTTCAAGACTATTTCTTGGAATACCTCAACTAGCACCTCTTTTTTATTCTCAATACTCTCCTTGACTAATTTACATGAGGGGAATGTATAGGGTACAACCATCTTCTCTTCTTCTTGAATGGGTATAATAGTGGGTGGTTTCACCAAAGAGGGCATGACATAATCAGGGTCTAAGGTGTAGGGGGTGTCTAAGTTGAGATGGTTTTAAAATATTGAGTGGGAATGAGTGTATGGGTAGGAGAGGGAAAATTAATTGGTTTGGGTTTGACATACTCATCCTCCTAATGAGTCAACATCTCCTCTATCAAGAGTATCAATTTTTTTACTTAGTTCTTCTCAAATTCTAGATAATCTCCCTCCTTAAAGGCTATCCACACACTCTAAGATTATTGCAACAAGTCCCTTGTCCTATTCATGGCATAGATGGGGAACTCTTTGCCAAGGGTTACCTCTATATTCACATTCATGATTGATCTCCCATGCTCTAGAATGATTGGCTTGACTCTTGATAAAAATGAGCTTTGATAATTTGAATAGAGGGATAGATTTGAGTATAAATAAAGGTAGGAGAGGGAAATTAAGTTCTAAGATTAGCTTATCTCATTATTAATAATAATTAATACTAATTTTATTTCTTAGATTGGTATTTTCTAACTAAGCACTCTTCCTAAAATCTCAACTCTTGCTCCAAAATAAAATTTTAGTGTTCAAGATTTTTTTACTACCTATAACACTATTTTGCCCTATCACTCTCTCTTGATTATATTTCAATATTAATTCGTATGTCTATAAAAATATTTTTTGGTCAGATAAAGAGAGATAAACTCTAACAAGGATGATACATTGAAGCTTGAGAGACACTTGGGGTAAATCCATAAACATTACTAATATGATATGAAGGATAAGGGAGTAACAAACATGCATTTTAATCATGTGAGTGATAATACATACAAAATAATAATGATTAGGCACTTGGGATACTTATACAAGATGATAAATACTTGGAGTCACCATTAGTGTTTGCACACATGCCTCCAAAGGCTGATTACACTAAAGAGCAACACCAAGAACCCTTTAATGAAGTGAAGAATGTAGTAGTCTCATTAGGTGTGCCATAAATTATTGTAGCATAGAATTTCACCCTTGTGGGAGATTTTTTTAGGATCTCTCACTCCTAGATACAAAATGGGAACAACCCCATGTTGTGGGTATCTTGTGATGGGGTTGAACCTCTAGAGAAGGTTGGTTATTCTTGATGGATCACCTAAACTATTGATTCTACTTGGGAAAATGATAAAATGATTGAAAAGATGAATAAAAACATAAAAAAGGTGATGCACCAAACTTAAAGGCATTTCAATTTGGATGAAATTGACACTAAATAATCTCAAAGAAAACCTTCACTCACACAACCTCTCAAGCATGCCATTTATGCGTCAATATTTATAAGACTAGGCCCACTAGGTAAGAGATGAAGTGTGGAGGAGTATGAAAATCATAAAATAACTTTAATAGTGACCAAAAATCATAAGTTTTAGACCTATATAAATGGTGTAAAACATGCAAAAAGTCAAGAAAGATGGACAATTATCAAGGAAAGACTTCCTTCCATAAAGCAATCATGCACAAATTGACTAGATCACTAATTCTAAGTAAAGAGGTGGGAAAAATAAGTTATTTTATTTATTCAAGAGGTTGTTCCTATAAAAATGGGAAGGGATACACTATACCAAAATGAGGAACATGATTACAATGAAGAGAAAAAATCTATAAAATAGAAGAAAGAGGATAAGAGAAGAGTGATAAGCTATCAAAATTCAATAAATGAATCTCAACCATATTCCATGGAGACTCAAACACATTTGGATTATTTAAACACTGATCTTCTCTGAAGAAATTAACCTAAAAAGGTCAAAAGTGTCTCCAAGCCTTCACAATGGCTTAGAAAGACACTAGAAGATGAACAACTTTGAGGATGATGATGGCATGTTCTACTACCTTGGAGAAAACTCATCGAAGTTATAAAATTCTAATTTGAATGATCCAAATTGATATTCAACTACAAAATACTCTCCCACTTTCATTTATACACCCCATCTTTCTTGGCTTGTGTTTGTAACTTGACATCATGGTTAGTTGTCTTGGCATTTGATGTTTGACTAATCTTGAGGGTTAGTTCAAATGCTTAAAAAAATATAAAGTAACTTTAATTCTATTTTCACTTTGAAAAAATCCTTTTTTTCTCCTACACCTACAAATGGAACACCATGGAACCTACAATTATCCCTTTGAACCTACATCTTGACCATTAGAGACCCCTTGATAGCTTAGGCCACCATGAGAGTCTTCACCCTTAAGCTTGCCAATGCCATTAGAAGCTTTATTATGACCTTAAAAGGTATTTTTCATGCCATATTATGCTTTATTAACTATTTATGGTCTTAAAACATACCTGGTTCTTCATGAGTCCATTAATGGAGGTCAACTATGTTGAAAACCTTTAAGACTTGTAATTTTAGGCATTTCAGGCCTCAAGATGGCCCACACATGCCAAATTTATTTTTAAAATGGATCCAAAAGTTTATTTTTGGATTTTATTAATGGTTTAAATTTTTTTTTAGGACCATTTGAGGGAAATTTAGGAGGTTTAAAAAGGTTTTGGGAAAAACTAATCTTTTGAGAGGGCTAGGCAAGCTAAAACCTACAATTAGATTTGATTATGGTTTTCAAAGTTTTAGGGTGAAATATGGAAATTAAGAGAGTTTTATGGATTAAAATCAATCCCAAAAACATCTTCCAAAATTTATGTCCTAAATATTTCCCATGTGATAAAAATTTTCAAAACAATTTGGCTTCTTGGGTGGTAAAAAAGGCAATTTGAAGTTTTGAGAGTGGGCAAGCTTCTTAATGATTGTTGATAAAACCATGGGTATTAATGGATATATAAATGAACTTAATTGGAATATAAAAACTTAAACAAACCCTCCCTAACTCCTTAAACCCATATGCAACCTCTATGCCATGTGCCAAGAAAATGAAACTTGACCTTCGAGCTCCAAGACTACACTTGGCTGAGAGAGTGAAAAAGAGGCCAAAAACCAAAATTACCTCAAATTGATTTAAATATATACTTGTATTATTTTAAAATTTAATTATTTTTATAAATTTGTGAAAAAATCTTTGTAACACCTGAAAAAAATCAAAACTTGATTAGTCACTTTTTAATCCATCACTAGCCTTATGAAGGCATACATTGGCTTTGGGGTCTCTCTACATGTTTGAGGTCTTAAATATCCTTTTTGACTGATAAGGAATCCTTTTTTAAGGTATAAAATTATTTTTAGACCATATTGATCCTCATTTTCCATCAAATTCTCATTATACTTACTTGGGAAGATTTTGACATTTCTAGGCTTTTGGGCTCTCATAGTGTTCTTGGCTAGTTCAAGCCCTTTAAGATTATCTTAGCCTATTTGACCTATATGATCATCATTATTAGGTTATTATTCACAATTATGATCAATTTTAATCCCATGAATGTCACATTTGACCCCTAAAATTCTCACTTTAAGTCCTGGTTTTGGCATTAAGACTCCATTAAGGGAGATATGAGAGCTTCATTTTTTCCTTTGATAACCCTCCTTTGTCATTATTTGGACCATAATATTAATTTTTATTAGTTTTATTTTCCAATAAAAATATATTATATTATTAATACACCTTATCAATCCATAATATCATGTTAAAAAACTCAAAACATGTATCAAGGACAAATAATTGCCACAATGTTCCTTGGTCGAGAGAGAGGAAAATGGGATAAAAGAGTGAAAAATGATGGTTCATTGATAAAAATTGTTTCTTAAGGGATGTAAAACATTTAATTTATTTTTATAAGATATTTAAAATCATTATTTTTATCCAAAACATCCATTTTTTTCTTGAGCTCTATACTAGCTCTCTCATGCTTGCGGCAAATAAGAAAACTAGGAGGTGAGAAAAGGCCATATCTTGAGATATAGGGGTATAAAGACATAATTAATTTTTAATTGGAATATTTAAGAACTCATAAAAAATTTAAAATATTTTTTTTCATCATTAAATCCTTTAAAACCTCTAAAAACACTAATTTAGGCCTGTTGAACACCCTAGCTCCATGTTCTCCTAAAGGACAAACATAGGACTGTGTAAAAATATTGAGTAATTAAAATAATTTTTTGACAAAAAAATATTATATATAAATAAAAATAATAATTATAACTAACTTTACCAAATTTTATAACTTGATTTTACCTCTAGATGCTCCAAAGCTCATTTTTTGCTCCCAAGCACACTCAAAAAATATGAACTAGAAGACATAGGGACAAAAGAAAAAGGTGTATATTGAGATTTATGCAGTGTCAAGATCTCATTAATTTTTTTTGAACATTTAATTACCCATATAACTTATAAAATCATTATATTTTACCTTTCAACATTTTATGTGCCTCAAAAATGCCTTTTCTAACTATCTACATTTGAATGCCAAAACCCTAAATTCAGCCAACTTGCACTTTTTCACTTTTTGCATCTAAAATTTGATGGAAGAAGGTTTATAAAGGTAAAATATGACCCATAATATTTTTAGACACTTTTTTTAATCAAAAATCTCAAAAATGCAAAAGTTCTCTCAAAACCAAGATTTGAGGATTTAAGAAGGGCTTAAAACTAATATCAGCTTTGATGATGGTTCTTGTGTTATAGGGGTGAACTAAAGAAACTAAGAAAGGTTTATAGATATTACCCATTAATACAAATATAATTAAAATTTTAGTTCCTAAATACTAATGAAACTAATTTTGTCACCACCCTCTCTTCTAGTACTTTAGGCCTCTCTTAGCTCTTTAGGCTTAGAACACTAAAAATTTGATTTTTTGACCTTTAAATGTATTAAAATTATTTTGAAATGTTTTATTCACCTTGTATAATCTACCATGATGTTACATGCCAAATTTTAGACCTTGAAACCTTGTGCTCATATGCAAACCTTGAAAGAGCTATGGTGCCTAGTTTGGGAAAATGCATGGTTTAGGGGGGCAAAAGACAAAATTTCCTACTTGAAGGCTCAATGGAGACTAAAATATAATTTTTATATGATCATAACCATTATTCACCATCCAAACAACCTTATCTCTTCCCCATTGGGTTACTCACTGAAACAAGATCCTAAATCATCACAACACCTTGCCAATACCTCTCTAGGATGGTACACTTCATCATCAAGATAAGAAGATAAATGATTGGCCTATTGGAATGGTCTAATAAATGCAAAAAAAATTTGTGTGTATTCCAATTTCAGCCAACATTTCTGGTGACTTCTTAGAATTGCATGCCTGTCTATGCAAAAGACTAGTTACCTTGTCTATCCATTGGGCATATAGTGTCACAAAATTATTTTTAAAAATGAATATGAAATTGATACAAGGTTATACACCTATAAAAACTTACTATTGAATCATTAAGTACAATAAGAAAAAAAAACACTGTGCCCAAGGCACTTAGGGAAGGGAAACAAACAACTAAAGGAAATGTGCACAAGGTACCTGGAGAAAGAGAAAAAAACACAAGGAGAAATGACACATATAATTTAATATATAAAAGGCCAAAAAATCATGAGTACCTTCCACCTATATCAATGGAAAATCTTTTGGATCACCTCCTATTATCACTCTGGATTGCACCCTGCTTGAAGATGTATAAAGCACACCCTCACTCCAGCTGATACAATTGGAACTTCTCAAATTGTGGTGACTCTGTACTAAGAAGAACCTCTAGAGAGGGTTGGTTCCCTTAAGATTTATCTATTAAAACTAAATTACTATTATTTTGGGATGAAAAGGGGAAGAGGAAATTGAAGGGAAATCCTATCTAATGGGGTGATACACTTAAATTATTTATATCCTCTAGAGGCTATTGAAACTAATGAAAGCATATAAATCAATAAAATTCTTATATTTCCCCTAAGCATAAGTATTTCAAATGAAGGATTGAAATAATTTTGGAATAAAAAATCCATTTTTTACCTCTTCAAATGACCTATAGAAGGTGAGATAGAAATTAATAGGCGAGGAAGGGACCTACCAAAAGGAGATATAATCCCACTCATGTGCTGATACACAATAAATTACACTCTATTCTCTGTCAAAACTCATAACCAAACTAAAAAAATATCCTTTATTGATGTATGGTCCATAATATAGTTTCTTCTTTAGCTTTAGGAATAATGAAAAATGGATTGAAAAAGCCAATATATATGTCTAAAACCTAAATTTCAACCAATGTGGAATTGAAAGGGAAGAAGGATTAGTCTTGGTTAGTTAACCAAAGACTAACTCCTTTTACAATATTCAATCAATTCTTAAAAATCCTTAAGCTCCACAAAACATGCATGGAATTTCAAACTCTGGTGTAGAAGGGAGATGGTGGGCCCATATTTTACAAGTAAATCATCATGCATGATGATACACCAATCTTTAGATGGATAACTAAAACTTGAACTGATTTGGAAGTATGGAAGCCTTGATTGCATGAAAACCAAGGAGAAAAACATGATGTTTAACAAACAGTCAAGTGAAGCTTTAACCAATCAACTCTAAATAGCTCTCATTTGCATGAAAATGGACATTGAATAATTAAATGTGCATGAATATTCATGATAACAGTAAAAATATGGTGTATAAAATCCTTTTATAACTCCTTGAACAACCATCCAATGCCAAACTTCAAGTTGACCATTTAACCAACTAGGCCTATTAGGTCTAGTAGGCCTAAAGGCTAATTTATACACTTAGACACCATTAAAAATGAAAAAAAAAAAACCATTAAACCTGAAGAAACATTTAATTAAACCTATAACAACTTTCCTCATCACAAGATATGTGATTTTGATGAGAAAACACTTTGCCATTCAGCCAACAGGGTTGACTAGGCCTATTGTACTTCATTTTCCTATAGACTAGACATTTTGATCATGCTGGTTGGGACACTTATTCGATGATTTATTACCAAATTAATATTTTAGGATGATTAAAAAGTCTTAGGCCTCGATCTCCATTTGTTATATTTCATTGAACTACTTTGTATTTCATTTTACATGATTTTTTCCACAAAAAACATGATTTATTCCCTCATCCATACATAAAATTGGCATTTATGGAATCCTCTCTTAGTTTAATTGATGTTTGGAAATGTTTCAGGTTGATCCATGATGATTTGATATCAATAAAATTCACTTTTATCAAAACTAGTTTTTAAGGGGTTTAAGAGGGCTTTAAAGCTAAATCTTCAAAAAAATGATTCATGAAGTGCATACCTCAAAATATTAAAAAGTTTCCATTGATGAATATAAAATTAACCCCCCTAACATATTTGAAAATATTTGATTCCCATGCAAAAGATATGAAAAGTTACCACGTGGAGGAAAATTGCCCATGGGGTTTAGCTTGCATTCCAGGCTACCTACGCTCTTAATGATTGTTCATAAAGAAAAAACCTTAAAATAATCTCAATTATTCATTGATTATAATTAAATATGGGTACTCAACACATACTAAAAGTGTTTGGACAAAATCCACATGTGGTGAACAATACGTGGATCTGAACATGAGGCTTAGAATGGAGTCTAAAATTGTAAAAAGTGAAAAACTTCACCAAGATGAAAATAACTCTTCCCCTACCTCCCAAAGTCTTAAAACATCATCATGGGATGTGTACCATGATATATAAACACTCTAAAATGACATTTTGATTGAAAAGAAAAAAATGCCTTTTTGGCCTATATGCTTATTTGCTTACAAAAGCTTGTATGAGCATGGTTTGCATAAAATTTTGAGTTTTAAAACTCATTAAAGGTCTTATTATTATTTAAAAATATGATCCCAATCTTTTCAAACTTTTTCTTAGGCTTACAAACCTGTATGGTGATCCATAACACTGCCTACTCCAATGGTGACCTCAAATGAAAATATTGATGATTGTGACAAAACAAAAAGTATATCCACTATTCTAATAGAATTAAATTTTCTTAGAAGATTATTCAAGTCATGATTACCATATGCACACAATTTCAAGTTCTAACTCCACTTGTAGCTCCAAGAATCCTTAATATTTCTTCAAAAATGACCCTAGTGCATGGACTATGTGCATATTTGACTAAGTTTTGGTGTTTTTGAAAGTGTTTTCATGGTTTTTTTGAGGTCTTAAAGATTAAAAAAAATTTCAATCAGATCGATATTATCCTTAAGATCTTGTAAAAATCCTATACCCCTATTTTCAAGCATACTTTGACGTTCTAACAAGGCATTCTTGACCTCTCAATGGCATATTCCATACACATGATGTTCTATTATCTTAATTCATTATTAATAATTATTTAATGACTTAAATAATTTTTTAATATGTTATTAAACTTTAATTTTTTTATATCATCCATAGATACTTGATTGGATAAGGTCATCAAGGGAAACATGTTGATTTATGACCATGAGAGAGAAATCAGACCTTGCCTTAAGTATGTAAGTTTTTAAAGTGGTTCCTATAGATTTAGGTGTTTTAGAATCATAATGAAAGATTAATTATGATAATTGATTTTTAAACTCATAAAACCTCCATGAGATACTATGTTTGGCAAAAAAGTCACCCTTTTAGATCCTTTACCTCTAACCTCTACATTGACTATGTTTGTTCCTTAAGTTATGGTTTTACAGTGGTGTCTTGAGCTATATAATGTTTATCACACCATATTATACATCTTGGATCCTATTTTCCACTTTATTCTCATGAAAAAAATTTGGAATCCAAAATCCATACAAGATCATTCCCTCATTAGAAACCTGACTATAACTTGATTTACTCCTACTTACAAGTCATCATGATGGACTCAGTTGTCATTGAATCTTCAAAAATCCATAAAAATCCTTAAATGAATATTTTTAATTTTTTAAAACCAAATAACCATCCTCCCTAGTCATTGATAGTTCTACATGACTATAATCACTTTGCATGATTGTAAACAGGATTCCTTAAGGCCTATAGGTGAGGGTTCCTGACTGTATGGACCATGTGGTTTAATGTTTGAAGTCCTCTTTTGATGAAAATAATTACTTAAGTGTATCTCTATGAGATTTATTCTTGAACATCAAACCCTCCATATACCTTTCCATTAATTTTAAAACAAACACTCTTAACCCCTATTTCAAACATGGTTTGACTGTTCCCTATGACTATGTTTCCATCGTACAAATTGTATGATCCTTGGGGAAGTTTAGAGAGTTATAAAGAAGAAAAAAGATGTGCATAAATTTATCCTTCAAATATTAAGATTTACAAACTTCAAATTGATGACCTCTTTTTAGGAAAACTCCATTTGGCAGTTTTGTCCTACTTGGCTATAGGATCTCTTAGTTGTAGGTTCCATTGAGAGGGTTATAGATTTCATTATGACCTAGGTGTGTGATATGAAAGGATAAAAGATTTATTTTAAACTCATACTAATCTACTACCTAATATGGGTTTGCTTTTATTATACCATATCCTCTTGATTCTCCCACTACCACAGACCTTAAATAAGCTTGATTGTGTTTCTTCATGTTATTAGCCCCTGTATGGATTGAGAATAGGGTCCTTGAGTGCTTAGAAAGATAAAATAAACATGATATGTCACTTAACTCACCATTGCATAGGTATTCTTCACAAACATCAATGACCTTATGGAAAAGTTGAAAAACCCTCTATGCACACTCAAAGCACCAATCCACCTTCTTGATTGTATTCTAACTCCCAAGGTTGGTTGTAGGTCCTTATTGGGGCTATAGCTTGAATTTTGGCACTATAGCTAATCATTGAGCCCTATATCTCCATATTATATTACCTTGTCTTTATATAACCCTTCCTTTGTCCATTTTCAAACCTTACGAAGCTCAAATCCTTGGCTTACAGGGTTTACCCCTTTCCATAACTCTAGGCTATGGCTTGAGTTGGGATTTTGACTGTAAGTACCTTTGTTAATTAATATATGAGGTTTCTTTGTTTATATTATTTCATGCCTTATTATCTTATTTTCATGAAATGAATCTAATCTATCATTGTCTTTGTTCATCAAACTTTCTTCCTTGGATTCCTTGGGCCCTAAGAAGTCCTTCTTATTAACAATTATGCTTTGCTATAAAGGTCCTTTTGGGGAATTGTATATTGTATCTATGAAGTACAAAGCATGACTATAGGATATTTTAGGTTGTAATTCTATGATATAACTTGTATAACCTCAATGACCTATAAAAATGGTTAAACCCCCCCTGATATTATCCAAAGTATGACACTCCATATTACCTAGCTATAGGTTTTCTTTCATGACTGTAATTGATGTTCCATTTGATGCATATGTCATTTTGGTCATGCTCTAATGATCTTGATCCACCTTTGTTCCTTGACAAAGGAACTTGGAATGGAAGTGGGGTGAGGATGGTAGGGATGAAGGATGGTGAAAAAGTGAAGGAAATTCATGAAAGGAGGATGGAAAGGGAGTGAGGACATAGAGGTAAGGCTTTGTATGATAGTGAGATGGGAGTGAATGAAGTGGAAGTGGGAAAGGAGAGCCTAGGAGCATGATAAGACTAGGATGAGGAGACTATGCAAATATGAACACATGACCATTATTCCAACTGACTTTGGAGGCCATTGGAGGAGTGTAAGGGGATGAATTTGAATCATGGTTTTCTCTAAAAACCTTAAAATTTACAAAACTTCCTTAATTTATGCTAACTAGCTCATTTGAGATACATGGAAGCATGGATATGGGAATTATTAGACATGAAACAAGAATAAACTTTGATTATTATTATTGGAAATCATGAAAACTTGATGTAATCCTTTAAACACCAAATTATTGAAAACTTGAAGCTATTTCTTGCCCTATGACCGTATAATTCTTCCATGCGAGCTTGCCAATACTGTAGATTAACTGGCTGAGTTTGGGACCTCTATTTGACACTAAATTATATGAATAATACCTAAATTATACCATGGAAAGGTAAATAAAGTACTCAAGATTTTGGAACAATTTGAATATCTTTAAAACTCTATCTAGGTGAGGAGAAATTAAAGAAAACCAATGGCCTTCCTGGTTGCAAGGTAGAAAAATTTGACTTGACTTCAATTGAATGGCTATTGAGCCTAGAGAATCTAAGTGATGTTCCAATTAGACCATTAAGAATCCCTTTGAGTATGCTTTCTTTATCTTAAATTTGAGAGTTTTACCTCTCCTCAATAGTTTGTACCACTAGAAAACCTATAGGCAGGTTGATTTGTGCCAACAAGCAAAGTAATAGAAGAAGGCTAGTTTAAGGCATGGACAGCCATGAATCATTAAAGAATTACTGATGAATCTTTGATATGCCTTAAAATTTATTCCCTATAGCTTAGTTGTATGGATTCCATATGAATTCTATACTTCTCTTCCAAAATGGATGAAAAAGAGTTTTTTCTTGACTTATAAAAGGAAATAAAAGCTTCCATCACTTATAATAGAAGGATTTAAAAGAATTAAATGTCAAATCATGAAAAAATATAATGTTGACCCTTTTTCATGTTTTAAAATTGCCAATTAGCACGTGTGGGGTGAAATAGGGGATTTTATGCTATTTAACATATCAAAACACTTTTTCATGACTTGAACTTTTAGAGTTAGGCTATTTTTATGACTTTGAATATATTAAAAGCCTTTTTGAAATATTTTAATGACTTTTGAAACCATTTTTTGACCAAAATTAATGCTTTTTAGGCCATAAATGATTGGTTTGACTAGCTACAAATGGGTAAGGACTGGATTTTTGAAAGTTTAAAATGAAAGGGGTAGTAATTTTACCTTGATAGTACAAATTACTAATAATTTTTGTGACTTCATGGGTTAACCAAAATACTTGTCAAAAGGACTCAAAAAATTTAGCAAGGATAGACCAAGACAAACATTGAATTAGGAAGGCCTTTACAGACAAAGATAGAACAAGACAAATGACACAAAAAACAACAAACATGTGCACATATTCACTTAGAGGAATAGACAAAAACACTTAGAAAGGGAAAAATAACTACTGAAAGCATGTGAAGATATGCACCTAGAGGAATGAAACTATGACTATGTATAAAGGAGTGACTCTCCTAATAATAGTATTTAAGAAACATCCAATTGATAGGAATGGGAAGATCTTTTCCACTCAAAATGGATAAATAAAAAACATTTTTATTGTTACAATCAGTGATAACATAAGGTCCACTCTAAAGGCTATAAAATTTGGAGTGTTTACCTAGCTTTGCATGCTCTTCATCATGTTTAAGTACTATGTTTCCTTGCTGAAATATTTTTGATGAATCTCTCTTGTCAAATGTCTTCTTAACTTGTTTCTAATTTTACCACATGGTGTGCATATCATCATCTCTTATCTCCTCCAATTTTCTTAGTTCATTCATTCTGACTTCCATTGCATCACTTTCTAGAAGCTCTAGCTGATGTGTAAGCTCCAAAGATGGAATCTCTAATGAGATAGGCAGCATTTATTCTCTTCCATAAATTAAGAGATAAGGTGAGTGACCAATGGCCTTCTTGGGGGTGATTATATCAGCCCATAAAGTAGTCTTTAACTTTGTATGCCAAGATCTCTGATTATCTTCCATTATTCTTTTGATGATCTGAATCAAGTTTTTGTTAATGGACTCAGCTAGTTCATTACCCTATGGATATTAATTTGATGAATATGTTAAATAAATACCATGTTCAAGATCCCATTCATATACCTTTTCACTATTAAATTCAAAAGGATTATCCAAAATTATAATAGGAGGTGCTCTAAAATAGGTGAGTAGACTCTCATAAAATTCAAGCAAAAAGTTCTCATTTGCTTCCTTCAAAGGCACTACTTCCACCCACTTGGTGAAATAATTTATAGCTATCAATACCCACTTATGTCCAAAATTGGATGGAAGATGAATCATGCCAATGAATTCTAAACCCCATTACATAAAAGGCTACTCAACCTGAATTAGCTTTAATGACATAACAAGTAGTCTCTATTTTCCTAAAAACATTACACACTTTGTACATTTCCTAACCCATGCATGTGCACCTCTAAATAAACATGGGAAAAATAACTAACTCTAATAATTTTTGAAACTGTGGTCTTGGCTGAAAAATGACCTCCAGAAGGACTATCATGAAATTACTCAAAAAACTTCTCAAATTGACTAGTTTCAACACACCTTAAAGGAAACCTCCAATGCAATTTTTGAAAAGCACTCTATCAATAAAAATGTATGGTAATAATTTTATACTAAAGTTTCTTCTTTTTGATGCATTAAAACCCCTTAGGAACTCTCCATTTTGATGAAATCTAGTCTATGTCCAGCTTATAGGAGGTTTATTTTCAGCGTCATGTTGAGTGTCCTAAATTAACAAAATTGTTTCTTTTTATTATTTTACATCTTCTACAAGATGTTCACATAATCCTTTGCCTCAGACCATATTTTTAACCTTGAATTTAATGTCATATTCTATGCACTTAGTGACTCATCCATCTTTTTTTTTTCTCAAGTCTCTGTTGAGAATGAAATAATTCACACTTGGATGGGATACCATTAGTATAATCTTATTATATGGAACCAAATGTCTAAATTTTTTTAGACCTCTTATAATATAAATAACATGTTTTTATAAAAAATAATACCTCTCTTCATAACCCTCTAAATATTGACTAAATAAAGCAATGGGTTATTCTAAACCTTCATCATTCTGTTGCATAAGCATGGTTGAAATAGTATTGGAAGTAGAGAAAGCATACAAGAAAAAATCCTTAATGAAATATAGATTAAGCAAAGTAAGAACTTGGTTGATTTCTTCCTTGATAGATTCAAAAATCCTTTTACCTTCTTTACTCCAAGTTAACTTTTGGTGTTTATTTAGGATTTGAGTAAGTGGCCTTACTAGTTCTACAAAACTAGGAAGGAATCTTCTATTAAAGTTTATCTTACCCAAGAATCTCTACAATCCTTTCTTGTGTTTAGGAAATGATAGAGAAAATATTTCACTTATCCTCTCTAGATCAATGGAAAGACTAGCTTTAGACACCACATACCTAAGAATTCTCCCCTCATGCACTAAAAAAAAGTATTTCTTTGGATTCAATGAGACTCCAAGTTGTCTACATCTATCAAAAATAATTCTCAAGTGTGTTAGATGATCATCAGGATTCTTATAAAAAAATGTAATGTCATCAAGATAGACTAAAACCATTTCACTCAAAAGACCATTAAAAAAAAACATCCATTGCCCTTTAGAAGGTAGCTCTAGCATTAGAGAGTCCAAAAGGGATTTTATTATAAGAAAAAGTACCCCATTTGGTGGTGAAAGTTGTTTTATGCTGGTCTTTATCTTTTGCCAATATCTGGTTATAACCTAAGTACCCATCTAGTAAAGAAAACCTCTATGAACCTACTACCCTCTATAAAATTTGATCCATGGAAGGAAGTGGATAGTGATCTTTTAGTGGTAACCTTATCTCTTCATTATTATTTCTTAATGGTACAATATTTTTTACCCATGTTGAATGCTTTATAAGAAAAATAATACCTGATTTAATCAGTTTTGTAAGTTCTTTCCTCATGAGAATCTCAACCTTAGGGTTGATAGGACTTTGTTTTTATCTTACAAGTTTTGCATCTTATTCTATTTCAATGGTATGCTATGATAATGTAGGATCAAAACCTTTCAAATCATGGTATTTACAAGAAAATACATCTATGAACCCCTTGCATAAATAAATGAAAGCTACTCTCTCATAATTAGTATTAACTTTGCCCAACTTGAGTGGCTTACCTTCAACTATGCTAATTTTCTCATAATTCTCTTTCTTGGAATAAATGCTCACCTTGTCCTTCATTATCTGATAATATTCATTAAATATTATTTCTAAAGTCACCAAGCCTTTAGGAATATTATTTGATTTCAATTTCATAATCTGATTTTCATATTGATCCTATAATTTATCATGATTTCTTTGGCAAAACTCTACCTCATTCTATAGAAAATATGAAATTTGCTTATCAAAGTGAAAAACTTGCCAAATCACATAATTATTTAGGACTGATGGCATAGATATAACCTTTATTTTTATCTAATCTTTATTATCCTTAATCTAATCCAAAATATCATATTATGCTCTTATGGTAACAAGTTTATATGAATGTTGATTTGCTCCTCTAGGAATAGAGTGAATGTCAAATGCAAGGAAATATTCTATGAGATCCCAAAATATATTTTTTTAGGCCTTCAAAAGAGGATTTTTTTCTTTACTTTAACCTCTAAATTTATACATCACTAACTCACTATCACCTTTCACTTGCAAGAGCTTAATATCCCTCTTTCTATCCCATTGAAGGCCATAGATAAGAGCTTCATATTCTACAGTATTAGAAGCAAAACTAAAATAGAATCTAAAAAAATAATAATACATTTGATTTTGTGGTGATACCAACATTACACCAACCCCACTTCAATTCTTTGTTCTAGATCCATCAAATAATATATTCCAAACTCATTCTTGATCCTGCATTGAGCTAATGAGACTAGGAAATAAGTCACCCTCTTCATGCATACAATAGACTCTAAAACCAACATCTTCAATACTTTTATAGGGGTCATGTCCATTATTTTTATCAGACCATTCATCCAAGAGAATATTTGGTATGCCTTCAAGAGGCTTAGAAAGCTCTTACTCAATGATGTTATCATCTTCTAAAATACTATAATTCACATTTGACATATTTGACATTTATGGTTCAAGGTGAAATGTAGAAATAGGCTCAGATCTAGTAGTAAATTTGGTTCCATAATTGGTTCTAAAAAATTTTTATGACCAATTTGAGGAAAGGTAACCACCTATTTTAGCAATGAAATCTCTAGATAGGCATAGTACAAAATATGGAGGTAGATCAACAACAACAACATCTTATAAAATGGTGAAATTTGGACAAGTAGAAAGTATGATTTTTAAATCTTCCAACACACCTACAGTCTTGGTAGGAGACCCATATAATTTAAAGACACTTTTCTCATGGATTTTGTACTACAATCTTAACTTATCAACTATTGATTTGGGCATGATATAGGTACTAGCTCCACTGTCAATCATACAATTGTGAACTAGATAATCTTTAATGATAACAAAAAGGTAAAATGTAGGATGTTTATTCACCTTAAGAGTTTGAGGCTCAACAACTAGATTATAATTAGTTAGAACAACACTTACTCTTTCTTTTTTAGGTGGTCTATCAGGGATACTAAGCTTTGAAATATCCTCTTGTAAGTACTCCTTTTATCTTGGGATTATTAGTGTATCCCACATTGAAATTGATACTAAATTTTTATTCATATGATCCAAAATACTGAGTGGATAAGTGTGTGCCCTTAAGTACAATTTAGAAGCATAAGGATCTACCAAATGTTGTGTGAATTGAGGTATGTGATTCCCTTTCATGTTCTTATATTTTGGATCTTGATCTTGTTGATTTGAATTTTTCTAAGGCAACTCATGTGTAGTCATCTTTTGTTTTGGCTGAAAAGAAGGAGGTGTTGTCCTATCAAGACCTGAACCTTCACCAGTTGATGTTCTCTTTGATCTAGTATGGGTTGTAACTAAATTATCAATATCAGGTAAATCTTGACTTTGATTTGTAGCCAAGTGCTCAAAATAATTCTCACCTTACTAGAAGTTCACAAATGTTATTTTCAATAGGTGGATTACCACTACCTTTTCCTTATTGATTTGTAACTTTAATTTAGTGAATGAAGGAATGTATCCATGAGAAAGAGAAGCTTCCTTATTCTAAAAAGGTTGTTGGTTTTCAAATTGATGAGGAACTATAATCTATTACATAAAATATTGATGACATCTCTCACCAGTCAGATCCATTGCCATGTTGTTTACTTGATCCCATTGATTTTTCCATTATCCTTCTTGATCATAATTTCTCTAAGTTGGCACAATATCTCTTAAATTTCTTGGAACATTAAGATTATAATACCTTGAATGGGAATTCTACCTTTGCCCTTACTGATTGGATTGATAGGATGGTCTATTGGACTAATAATTTTGATTAGTATTTTGATATGGCATGTATGGTGGAGCTTTTGTACTCTCCATTGCAATCAAATTATTATTTTGAGCCTTAAGAAGACTCTCTATCTTACCCAATCTATCAATTTGATCACCTTATATTTTATCAAACTTTGATGACTATATAATTGGAGCAATAGTTGGAGTAGGAGGATGGATCTCTGGAAAAAGAGGCATTAGTGGCCTTAGAGATAACTTACTTGCTTGTATAAGGAAATTTTCAACCTTGGTTTCTACTTCAAAATCTTTAGGTAAAGTGTTTCCTCCCATGGATTAGATCATGACATCCACATCTAAATTAAGAGCCTTTAGATAGTACATAAAATCATTGTTGGGTGTAGGCTTAATCACTATAGGAATTCTATCACAAGTCTTCTAGAATCTGTAGTTGAAATCCACCAAGAATGCATGATTGAATCTCTTAGTTTTTTTAAGATTATCCATAAGTGAAAGATGATCACTTTTTCCTTCAAAATGTTTGCACAGAATTTCTCCAAAGTCATCCCAGTTATTGATTGATGTAGGAGCCAAACCTCTGTACCACTGAAGTGATTTCCCTTTGAAATAAGTTACCAACAACCTCAATGCTATATTTTCTTGTATCACATGATGCACTAAAAAAATATTAGAAATATATAAAATATGTTCTATAGGGGTTGTTGGATTTTATCCTATGAAATAAGGAAGTGGCTTTAGAGCAAAAACTAAAATATCACCCCATTGAGTGAGATTGTGAGGACTATTTCCATTGGGTTGTTTAGCCAAATATTGTTGATTGGATTTTGTTGAATGGATTATTATTGAATAGATTTCAATAATAAGGGAAATATTGTTGATTGTATTTTTATAATAAGGGAAACAAAAGGTGTAAGATTTGGATTTGATTAAGAGGCTTTCTTCTTCTTTGTTGATTGGAAAGATAACTCAGAGAAATATATTTCTTTCCCTTTTGTAGAGGATTTTGTGACAACCCTTGGTGGCATGAAAAATATAAAAATATGAAAAGGAAAATTTGGAAATGAATAATATACTCATATAATATTTCAAAAGTGTGAATAAGTTGTCCCATTAGGCATGTTAGAAACTATTATAACTCTAGAGTGCTCTCTACTTGAAGATGTGTAAAGCACACCATGACTCTAGCTAATACAATTAGAAATTATTATAGAGTGGGTGACTCTGTACTGAGCCTTAAAACTTATCTATTAAAACTAAATTATTGTTATTTTGGGATGAAAAGGGGAAGAGGTAACTGAAGGGAAATCCTATCTAATAGGGTGATGAACCTAAATTTTTTATATCCTTTGGAGGCTGTTGAAACTAATGGATGCATATAAATAATAAAATTCATATATTTCCCCTAATCATAAGTATTTTAGATGAAGGATTGAAATAATTTTGGATTATAAAATCCCTTTTTCACCTCTTTAAACGACCTACAAAAGGTGAGATAGAAAGTAATAGGTGAGGAAGGGACCTACCAAGAGGAGATATAATCCAAATTATGTGTTGATACATAATCAATTACATTCTATTCTCTATCAAAACTCATATGCAAAACAAAAAAATATCCTTTATTGATGTATGGTCCAAAATATAGTTTCTTCTTCAGCTCCAAGAATAATGAAAAATGTCTTGAAAAAGCCAATATATGTGTCTAAATCCTAACTTATAAAAAATGTGTCATTTAAAGGGAAGAAGGATTAGTATTGGTTAGTTAACCAAAGACTAACTCCTTTTACAATATTCAATAAATTCTCAAAAATCTTTGAACTCCATAAAGCATGCATAGAATTTCAAACTTTGGCATAAAAGGGAGATGGTGGGCCCATCTTTGACAATTCAATCATCATGCATGATTTTAAACAAATAATTATATGGATAACTCAAAATTTAACTGATTTGGAAGTTTGAAAGCCTTGATTGCATGAAAACCAAGGAGAAAAACATAATGTTTGAAAAATAATCAAGTGAAGCTTTGACCAATCAACTCCAAATAACTCTCCTTTGCATGAAAATGGACCTTAAAGATTGAAATGTGCATTAATATTCATGATAACAGCATAAATATGGCATATAAACTCATTTTATAATTCCTTGAATAGACATCCAACACCAAACTTTAAGTTTACCATTTGACCAACTAGGCCTATTAGGCCTAGTAGGCCGAAAGGCTGATACGTGCACTTGGACACTATTAAACCTACAAAAAGAAGACATTAAACTTTAAAAAACAATCAATTATACTTGGAACAACTTTCCTCATTAAAATATATGTGATTTTGATGAGAAAACACTCACCATTTAGTTAACAGGGTTGACTAGGCCTATTTTACTCCATTTTTTTGTAGTCTAGCCATTTTGATCAAGCTGGTTGGGACACTTTCAGGATGATTTATAAACATATGAATATTTTATTATGAATAAAAAGTCTTAGGACTGAATATCCATTTATTATATTTCATTGAACTACTCTGTATTTAATTTGACATATTTTTTTACAAAAAAACATGATTTATACCCTCGTCTGTATAGATACATACATAAAATTAGAATTTATAGAATCCCCTATAAGTTCAATTTATGTATGAAAGTGTTTCAAGTTGATCCATGATTATTTGATAGCAATAAAATCCACTTTTCTCAAAGCTAGTTTTTTAGGGGTTTAGCAAGGTTTTAAAGCTGAATCTTCAAAATGATGCTTCATGAAGTATAGAAATCCAAATACAAAACTATTTCCATTCATTCATATCAAATTTACCCCCCTGACATCCCTAAAAATAATATATTCCCATGCAAAATATATGAAAAATTACTACATGGAGGAAAATAGCCTATGGGGTTTAGCTTGCATTCTGGTTTGCCTACGCTTTTAGCAATTATTCATGAATTATAAGTAAATTGGGTTCCTCAAAACATAATAATATCATTTGGGTAAAATCCACATGTTGTGAACAATATGAGCATCTAAATAGGAGACTTGGAAAAGAGTCTAAAACTGTAAAAAGTGAAAAAACTTCACCAAGATTAAAATGACTCTTCCCTTACCTCTTAAAGTCTAAAAAAATCATCATGAGACTTGTACCATGCTATAAAAACACTCTAAAAGCACATTTTGCTTGAAAATCCAAAAAATGCATTTTTGGCCTATATGTCTATTTGTTTGCAAAAGCCTATATGAGCATGTTTGTATAAAATTTGGAGTTTGGACACTCTTGAAAGGTCTAATTATGATTTAAAAACATCATCTCATTCTTTCCAAACTTTTACCTAGGCTTATAAACCTCTATGGCACTCCAGAACAATACCTGCTCCAATGGTGACCTCAAATAAACATACTGATGACTATGACAAAATAGTATCTCTACTAGTCTAATAGCCTTGAAAATTTGAAAAATGATTATTCAAGTCATGATTACCTTGTGCACAAAATTTCAAGTCCTAACTTCACCTATAGCTCCTAGAATCCTCAATTTTCCTTCAAAAATGACCCTTGTGCATGGACTGTGTGCATATTTGACTGAGTTTTGGTGTTTTTTAAAGTGTTTTAATGGTATTTTGGAGGGCTTAAATATCAAAAAAAATCTTCAATTAGATCAATATTATCCTCAAGAGCTTGGAAAATTCCTCTACCCCTATTTTCAAGAATACTTTGACCTTCTAGCAAGGCATTCTTGACCCCTCAATGGCATATTTTATACACTTGATGTGTTATTATCTTAATTCATTCTTCCTAATGATTTAATTACTTAAAATATGTTTTAAAGATGTTATTTAAATTTAATTTTCTTATATCATCCATATATACTTGAATGGATAAGGTCATCAAGGGAAACCTATTGATCCATGACCATGAGAGAGAAATTAGACCTTGCCTTAACTATGTTTACAAGCTTTTGAAGTGGTGCTTGTAGATTTAGGTGTTTTAGAATCATCATGGAAGCTTAATGATTAGAATTTATTTTGAAACTCATAAAACCTTCATGAGATACTATGTTTGGAAAGAAGATCACCCTTTTAGATCATTTACCTCCAACCCCTACATTGACTATGTCTGCTCTTTAAGCTATGGTTTTAGGGTGGTGTATTAAGCTATAGAATGTTTATAAAACCATATTTTACCTCTTGGATCCTATTTTCCACTTGCTTCTCATGAAAAAATTCTTTAAGCCAAAATCCATACAAGATCATTCCCTCATTAGAAGCCTGACTGTAACTTGATTTACTCCTACCTACAAGTCATCATGATGGACTTAGTTGTCATTGAATATTCACTCAAAGATACATCAAAATCCTTCAATTCATATTTTAAATGTTTCAAACCCAAATAACATCCTCCTTATTCATTGATAGTTATACATGACGATAATCACTTTGCATGACTATAGACATGGTTCCCTAAGGCCTGTAGGTGAGGGTTCCTAACTATATGGACCATGTAGTTTAACGTTTGAAGTCATCTTTTGATGATAAGAATTAATTAAGTGTATTTTTATGAGTCTTATTTAACATCAAACCCTCCATATACCTTTCCATTAATTTTAAAACAAACACTCTTAACCCCTATTTCAAACATGTTTTGATTGTTCCCTATGACTGTATTGCCCTTATATAGATTGTATGATCCTTGGGGAAGTCTAGAGAGTTTGAAAGAAGAAAAAATATGAGCATAAATCCATCCTTCAAATCCTAAGATTTTCAAATTTCAAAACATGATGAACTCTTTGTAGGAAAACTCCATTTGGTAGTTTTGTCCTATTTGGTTGTAGGCTCTCTTAGTTATAGGTTACATTAAGAGGGTTGTAGCTTACATTATGATATAGGTGTGTGATATGAAAGGATAAAGGATTTTTTTGAGCCTAATACTAATCCACTACCTAAAATGGGTTTTCTTTAAGTATACCATATCCCCTTGATTCTCCCACTATCATAGACCTTGAATAGGCTTGAATGTGTTTCCTCATGCTATTAGCTCATTTACGAACTAAGAATAGGGTCCTTGAGTTCTTATAAAGATAAAACAAACATGATATTTCACTTAAGTCACCATTTTATGCGTATTCTTCACAAACATCAATGACCTTATGAAAAAGTAAAAAAACCCTCTATGCACACTCAAAGCACCAATCCACCTTCTTGATTGTATTCTAGCTCCCAAGGTTGGCTGTAGGTCTTTATTGGGGTTGTAGCTTGCATTTTGGCACTATATCTCATCATTGAGTGCTTTATATCAATTTTATATTTCCTTGTCTTTGTATAACCCTACCTTTGTCCATTTTCAAACCTTCTGAAGCTTAAACCCTTTGCTTACATGCTTTATCCCTTTCCATAACCCTAGGTTGTGGCTTGAGTTAGGATTTTGACTGTAAGTACACTTGTTGATTACTATATGAGGCTTCTTTATTACTATTATTTCATGTTTTACTATATTTTTTTCATGAAATTAATCTATGCTATCTTTGTCTTTGTTCATCAAACTAGCTTCATTGGCTTCCTTGGGCCCTTAAAAGTCTTTATTACCTATTATGCTTTGCTACAAGACACAGGTCTGTAAGTCCTTTTAGGGCACTATAATTGTATCTATGAACTATAAAACATGAAGATAGGCTCTTGTAGGTTATAATTCTATGATTAAAATTGTGTAAACTTAATGACCTATATAAATGGTCAAAACCCCCTGATATTATCCAATGTATGACACTCCATCTTACCTACTTGTAGGTTTTCTTTCATGACTGTAATTGATCTTCCATTGATGCATATGTCATTTTGGTCATGCTCTGATGATCTTGATCCACCTTTATTCCTTGACAATGGAACTTGGAATGGAAGTGGGGTGAGGATGGTGGCGATGAAGGATGGTGAAAAAGTGAAGGAAATTCATGAAAGGAGGATGAAAATGGATTGAGGACACAATGGTAAAGCTTTATATGACAATGAGATGGGAGTGAGTAAAGTGGAGGTAGGAAAGGAGAGACTGGGAGCATGATAAGACTTGGATGAGGAGACTATACAAAGATGAAAACATGATCATTATTCCACCTAATTTTGAAGGCCAATGGAGGAGTGTAAGGGGATGAACTTGAAACATGGTTCTCTCTAAAAACCTTAAAATTTGTAAAACTTCCTTAATTTATGCTAAACTAGCTCATTTGAGACACACGAAAGCATGAAGATGGGAATTATTTTCCATGAAAAAAGAATAACCTTTGAGGATTATGATTATAAATCATGAAAACTTTATGTAATCCCAAAAATACTAAATTATTGAAAACTTGAAGCTAACTTCTTCTCCCATGACCAAACAATTCTTCCTTGCAAACTTACCAATACTATAGATTGATTGGCTAAGTTTGGGACCTCTATTTAACCCTAAATTAGATGAATAAAACCTAAATCATACCATGGAAAAGTAGATAAACTCCTCAATATTATGGAACAAGTTGAATTTCTTTGAAACTTTGCCTCGATGAGGAGAAATTGAAGAAAACTAGTTGTCTTCTTGGTTATAAGTTATCAAAATTTGACCCAAATTCAACTAAATGGTTCTTAAGCCTATAAAATCTAATTGAGGTTCCATTTAAACCATAAATAATCCCTCTAATTATAATTTATTCATCCCAAATTTGAGAGATATATCTTTCCTCAATAGTCTGTACCACTAGAAAACCTATAATCAGGTCTATTTGTGCCAATAAGCAAAGTAATATAAAAAGGCTAGTTTAGGGCCTGTATGACCATGAATCATCATGAATCATTGATAAATCTTGTATATGACCTAAACTTGACCCCCCTTCCTTGTATGTATATATTACATACTTATCTTGCAAAATGGATGAAAAGACTCTTTTCTTGCCTTATAAAAAGGAAATCAAAGCTTCCACTAATTAAAATAGAAGGATTCAGAAGTATGATGTGCCAAATCATGCAAAAATATAATTTTTAACCCTTTTTCATGTTTTAAAATTTCCAATTGGCATGTGTGGGGTGAAATAGGGGCTTTTAAGGCTATTTAACATATCAAAACACTTTTTCATGACTTGAACTTTTAGACTTAGGCTATTTTTATGATGTTGAATATATTAAAAGACTTTTTGAAATATTTTAATGAATTTTGAAACCATTTTTTGACTTTTTTGACTAAAATTAATTCTTTTTAGGCCACAAATGACTGGTTTGTCTAGCTACAAAGGGGTAAGGACTATATTTTTGAAAGTTTCAAATGGTAGGAGTAGTAATTTAACCTTAACATGACAAATTACTAACACCTCCTTCATGAGATGGGTCATGGTGTGAGATAGCATGCTTTGGTGTCAATCTTCTTAACATGCTCTCAAATGGATGAAAAGGAATAAACATGTATCCAATGTAGACATATTGGTCGAATTCTTCAAAGCTTGCTTCATGTTAGACTATATGATCACTTTTAATCTTCTCACTTGATGGCTCTTTTGAACATCAAGGTTGACTAACCAAGCTTAGGAAAAATATTTCTAATTCTTCCCAAAAAGAAGCTTCCTCTTTGTCATTTTTAAGAAGGGTAGTCATTTGAGGCTCTTTATTTGACCAATCTTATTCAAACATAATAACATCAGCACTACATTCAAGTGACACTTCATCTCATGATTTATTAACTGTTGAAACCTTATTTACCCATGGTTAATTGAAATGGAATATCTAGCTCTAAGTATCCTCTTAAGGAGTTTCCATTTGTTCATCCACCACTTCTATCTCATTGATTGGCTCACCAAGACTGCCTCCAATTACCTTAATTGACTCCTAATTACATAACAACATATAACTTGCTTATAACACTTTAAACAAGTATTCATAATTACCTTGTTCAACCATTTCTTTCACATTTAAAGTATCATTGAGGACATCTAGTTTCATGTATACTGCATCAAGCACCTCAACCTCACCAAGATGTTCTAATAAATGCTCCTCTATCTCTTTGTCTTTCTCATTTATGACCTCTTTAACATGATCAATTAAATGATTGACTATTGTAACCATATCAATTTTTGCATCTTGCTCATCTTCATCTTCAACCATATCAAATGGAAGCTCTTGAAATAAATCAAAATCTCTTTTTCTCTCAGTTATAACTTTAATACACATCTCTTCAAGTATGAAGGTATTAATACTACCTTCAATTGACTTTACCTCTTGTGATTGTTCAACCTCTGTAAACTAGTTTTATTCTTCCATTTCTTCATTCATAGTAGCATCCTAAGGGCCTATTTATGGCTCCATCATTGCTAACTCATTAATCCTTTCCTCTTCACCATGGACTAGTATAATAGGTCCCTTCTTCAAGAGGAAGATGGTGGGAGGGTGAAAACCTTTACCTTGCTTAAAATTTAGGATATTATCCTTCTAATTAGGGGATTTGAAGGCTCTTTTAGGTGGTTCTTGGGGAAGGGAGATAGAGCCTTGAAAATCTTGTAGAGAAAGCTCATTGAGTTGAGCTATGGTTTCTTGATTCACTTTTTGAACAGCTAACTCCTCTTCCAAGACTACTTCTTGGACTACCTCAACTAGCACCTCCTCTTTCTTCTCAATGCACTCTTTGACTAATTTCCATGAGGGGAATTTATAGGTCATAACCACCTTCTCTTATTATTTAATGGGTATAGGAGAGGGTGGTTTCACAAGAGAGGGCTTGACATAATTAGGGTCTAAGGTGTAGGGGTGTCCAAGTTGAGATGGTTTTGAAATATTAAGTGGGAATAGGTGTAGGGGTATGAGAGGGTAAACTAATTTGTTTGGGTTTTACATACTCATCCTCCCAATGAGTCAACATCTCCTCTATCAAGAGTATCCATTCCTTTACTCAATTATTCTCAAAGTTTGGATAATCTCCCTCCTTAATGGCTACCCACACACTTCAAAACTATTGCAAGATGTCCCTTGTCTTATTCATGTCATGGATGGGGAACTCTTTGCCAAGGGATACCTATGCATTCACCTTCATGATTTTGTTAGGGTGTGGAGCTAAAAGCTTCACCCAAATGCAAACATGGAGGAGGTTTGAGTGTCACAGCTGTCGATGTCAGTCAGGCAAACCAACGTCGGTTAGGGGAATACAGTAGGGCAGTCGACATCAGTTAGGGATTGACCAATGTCGATCATCTCCAAATAGACAGGGACCGATGTCAGTCACCTGTGTGGTTCAGAACTATGAGTTTCATGGACAGTTTGTTAACAAACTAGTTGTTTACATGATAAAGGTTAATTTTAGTCTTGAGCTGCAAATCTAATTATTGTAATTGGATGTCTAATTATTGTTTGCATGAGATCTATATAATAGACTCATGGGCTATATTGTAAATTGGGCTAGTTGAGTAAGAGCAAGGTTAGCTCCTTCAAAGTGAAGAGAGCAAGGTGTGTTCCTCCTAGTTCTATAGGGGTGCCGAGTGTGTATGATTAGGTAGAGCTGTAGGTTGTGCAAGTTTTGGTAGAAGATACACAGGGGTGCTGGTTTGGAGAATCAGAAAGGTTCTTCATGTGTGTATGATCTTGGTCGGTAGGTGTGCAAGGCCAGGTTAGGAGATCTACATGTGTAAGTAAGATCATTGATTTGTAGGTGTGTGTGTGTGTGTGCGAGGTCAAAGGAGATCTGTAGGTGATAGCAAGATCAATAGTGATAGCAACACAATAGGTAGAAAAATCAAGGAGATCTACTTGAAGTATGATTGTGTACTTGGAGTGCGGTGTGTACTCGGTCGTGGAGTGCGTGGAGCACTTGTGTACTGGCAGTAGTGATACTGACTGGTTGGAGGTGAACACCAACTCTATGTTTGAGTTGTGTGTTGGGAATGTAAGAGAGAGAGTGAGCTCTTGAAGATATTTATTGTTTATGCCCTAGAGGTATGGGAGCCCTAGAGGTGTGTAAGGAAGAAGACTGTGGCATCTTCTTTATTGTATTTCCTTCTAAAAGAGTATTAATACAATTGGGTATTGTCTCTCATATCCTGTGTTATTTTTGAATTCTAGTTACTTGTGCATTCTGGTTAAATTCCATGTTTAGTTGCTTATACAAAGGTAATAAATTGTGTGCTTTTGGGTCCTAACAGTGGAATCAGAGCATGTTTGTTATTCTAGATTCCTGACAAGTGGTATTAGAGCTAAGGTTACAGGGAGTAGGTTTGTGTTTGATTACAAGTCACTCTTAGGGGTTTCTGATTGAGTGGGAGTATAACAATGGTAGAAGAAAGTACACTAAGAATGGAGGAATTGAAAAGCATGAATGGTCAATTACGGTGTTATGGAAAGAAAGAGCAGGTAAAGAAATATTGTTGGTTGGTAGAAGATCAACATGAAGGAATTGAAGAAGCAGATGTTGCAGGTGTTATTGCATAGGATGCTTTGGGATGTTCCTTGGATAAAGTAAAATCTTGGTTTATAGATTATGTTGCCTCTTTCCATGCAGTCCCAAATAGAGGGGTTGGTGAGCCTTGTCAAAGTATTGGCAAAGGGGAAGTGTTGCTAAAATTTTAGGCAGCCAACCCATGGGTGTTGAAGAAGGTCATGCAGGTCCCAGTCTTGAAGATGCGGCTAATTACTTTAGGAAAGTTGGGTGATGAGAGATGCATAGGAACTCTCACAGTGGATGCACTTGAATTAGCATGTGGTAAGAAAGTAGGTACTCTTTATCTACCTGCTTGTATTACTGATTCCACTTCTATTGCACAGGTGTGGCTTTGTAGGCTTGGTCACATAAGTGAGAAGGGAATGGATGTTCTTAAGTCAAATGATAAGAGTTCAGCTTCAGAGAGCAAAGACCAAGATTTATGTGAGCAATGGGATGCTACAAGAAAGGATTGTGTTTATTGTAGGAAAAAGAAGTCTGATGTATTTGACAAACTTAAGAACTGGAAAGCCTTGGTGTTCTTAGAGGAGATGATGGATAGAGATTAGTGGATGGGGCTGGATACTTTTGAGCAGGGCAGTTTGGATAGGGTTTTGATTCAAAGTAAGCTCGTGGGTAAAAAGTCATCACTCACAAGCAAACACAGGTACCGACATTAGTTATGGGAAATTGGCATCAAACAGATAAGCACCGACATCAGTCATGTGCAGATAGGCAAAGTCAGTGGTGTCATGCATGTGGCAACTGATGTCAATAGTATAACCGGTGTCGACGTCTAGGATAGTCACATGGAACATACATTGGTTGAATGTAGATTGTGTGGTGACTGAGGTTGATCACTAGAATGGATTTTGGGTGGATAACAAGCTGTTAAGGAGTCTTAAATGCCCATGTGGAGGACTAAAAGGGTAAGTAAGCCTCAAATTTGTTATTCCTCTTCTTTATACTAGTTGCTCACTACAGAGTAGGAAGGATCTAGGAAACAGTGGGAGCATGTCATGATTTCTTTGGAGAAGAACCAAATGGGAGTTTTGGTAGAGTTGCCAATCGAGATAAAAGCACTGAAAGATGAATGGATTCCTTGGTTAAAGAATAGAGAGAATGGATACGTGAGATGGAAGGCCAGGTCATATGGTCTTGAGGAAGTTGCAAGATAGTGGTATAGGTTTTGACAGGTGGATGACAAAGCATGGCTTTAGTCAATGTCATTGTAACTACTGTGGTTTCTTTACCAGGTGGGTGATGATTGCAACATCATCCTGTTACTATATGTTGTGTGTTTGCTTGATGCAGGGTTACACATATAGGGTTTTTTTGAGTTAAAGGTAAAGTTAGTTCAATGGTATGTCATGAAGAATTTAGGAGCAATGAAATTCTTTGGCATGAGTAATCCTAGAGATAGGGAAGATCACATGTTGATGTTGTCACAGGATGATTGTGTGAAGGTAGTGCAGGATGTAGAACAGGGCAGTACACCTATGGATGGACAGTTCACAGAACATGGTCCCCAATCACATGATGAGGTTGAGTACATGTGTACTCCCTGATATTGCCCTAGTAGTGGGAGTTGTCAGTAGGTTTGTATTCAATCTGGGAAGGAAGCACTAGAAAGCAGTTCAGTGGGTTCTCAGGTATCTGAGAGGAACTAACAGTAGGTTAACATGCTATGCAGGGTCAGGACTTTAGATGTGGTAGGTTACTTGGATGACAGGTGTTGCACCACAGGTTGTGTGGTGGTTGGTCTTCAAAATTGAGCTTGAAGAGGGATAAAAGCCAGGAAACAAATTAGATGGTGTATAGGTATAGGTACAGTGTAGTTGTTTATCTCCAAGTGGGAGATTGTTAGGGTGTGGAGCTAAAAGCTTCACCTAGATGCAAACATAGAGGAGGTCTGAGTGTCATAGCTACTGACATCAGTCAGGCCAACTAACACTGGTCAGGGGAAGATAACAGGGCAGCTGACATCGATCAGGGATCGGTCGACGTTAGTCATCTCCAAACAGATAGGGACCGATGTCAGTCACCTGTGCGGTTTGGAACTGTGAGTTTCACAGATAGTTTGTTAATGAACTAGTTTTTTTCATGATAAAGGCTAATTTTAGTCTTGAGCTATAGATCTAATTATTATAATTGGATATCTAATTATTGTTTGCATGAGATCTATATAATAGACTCATGGGTTGTATTGTAAAGTGGGCTAGTTGAGTAAGAGCAAGGTTAGCTCCTTTAGAGTGAAGAGAGCAAGGTGTGTATGATCAGGTAGAGCTATAGGTTGTGCAAGTTTTGGTAGAAGATCCACAGGGGTGCTGGTTTGGAGAATTAGAAGGGTTATTCATGTGTGTATGATCTTGGTCAGCAAGTGTGCAAGGCTAGGTTAGGAGATCTACATGTGTAAGTAAGATCATTGATTTGTAGGGGGGTGTGTGTACGAGGTCAAAGGAGATTTGTAGGTGATAGTAGGATCAAAGGTGATAGAAACACAATAGGTAGCAAATTTAGGGAGATCTACTTGAACTACAATTGTGTACTTGGAGTGCAGTGTGTACTCGGTTGTGGAGTGCGTGGAACACTTGTGTACTGGCAGTAGTGATACTAACTAGTTGGAGGTGAACACCAAATCTATGTTTGAGTTGTGTGTTGGGACCGTAAGAGAGATAGTGAGCTCTTGAAGAGATTTACTATTTATGCCCTAGAGGTGTGGGAGCCCTAGAGGTGTGTAAGGAAGAAGACTGTGGCATCTTCTTTGTTGTATTTCCTTTTTTAAGAGTATTAATACAATTGGGTATTGTCTCTCATATTTTGTGTTATTTCTAAATTCTAGTTACTTGTGCATTCTAGTTAAATTCTGTTTTTAGTTGCTTATACAAAGGTAATCAATTGTGTGCTTTCGGGTCCTAATAGTGGAATCAGAGCATGTTTGTTGTTCTAGATTCCTGGCAGATTTATCTCCCATGGTATAAAATCATTTGCTTTAATCTTGATAAAGATGAGCTTTGACAAGGTTAATTAAGGGGTTGGATTTGAGCATAAATAGAGGCAGGAGAGAGAAATTGGGGTCTAATATTGGCTATTATCATTCTTAAGAACAAATGATAGTCATTTTCTTTCCTATCTTGGTCTTGCCTAACCAAGCACTTTTCTTAAAACCTTAACTCTTGGTCCTAAATAAAATCTTGGTGTTCAAGATTTTATTGCTACCTATAACATTCTTCCACCCTATCACTCTCTCTTAATTCTCTTTCAAAATAATGTCTTATCTCTTTGAGAATATTTTTTTATTGACTAAAGAGAGACAAACTCTAACAAGGATAATACACTAAAGCTTGAGAGCCACTTAGGGTGAAGCCATAAACATTACTAATCTGATATGAAGGATAAAGGAGAAAGGAACATGCATTTTGATCAAGTGAGTGATAATACATACCAAATAATGATGATTAGGCACTTAGGTAATTTATACCAGCTGATAAATACTTAGATTATCCATTGGTGTTTTCACACATGCCTCTAAAGGTTAATTCCACTAAAGAATAACACCAAGAACCCTTAAGTGAAGTGAAGAACATAATAGTCCCATTAGGCATGCCATAAACTATTGTAGAAAAATATTTCACCTTGGTGGGGGAGTATTTTAGGATCTCTCACTCTTGGCTACAAAATGGGAACAACCAAAGGTTGTGGGTATCCTGTGATGGGGTTGAACCTATAGATAAGTTTGGTTCATTTTTATGGATCACCTAAACTATTGATTGTGCTTGGGAAAAAGATAGAAGGATTAATAAAAAACATAAATAAGGTGATGTACCAAACTCAAAGACACTCTAATTTTCATGAAACAAACACCAAGGAAGCTCAAAGATAACCCTCACTCACACAACCTCTCAAACATGACATTTCTACATCAATTTTTCTAAGACTAGGCCCATTATGTAAGAGATTAAGTAGGGAGTATGAAACTCACACAATACCTTCACTAATGACCAAAAAGTACAAGTTTTAGACCTGAAACAATAGTGGAAAGGTGAGAAAGATGGACAATTACTAAGGAAAGACACCCTTCCATAAAGCAATCATGTACAAACTGACTAGATCACTAATTTTAAGAAAATAAGTAGGTAAAAAAAATTATTTTATTGATTCAATTGGTTATTCTTACAAAAATGGGTAGGGCTAAACCATACCAAAATGAGGAGCATGATTATAATAAAGAGAATAAAACTCTTAAATAAAAGAAAGAGGAGAAGAGAGGAGTGAAAAGATCTCAAAATTTAATAAATGAAGATCAACCACAATCCATGGAGTATAAAACACATTTTCATTACTTAAGCATTGATATTTTATCAAAAAATTAACCTCTAAAGGTCAAAAGGGTCTAAAAGCCTTCTCATTGGCCTTGAAAGACACTAGAAGACAAATAACTTTGAGGGTGATGATTTCATGTTCCACTATCTTATATAAAATTCATCAAAGATATAGAAGTCTCATTTAAATTCTCTAAATTTCTCTTCAACTTCCAAATACTCTCCCACTTTCACTTATACACCCCACCTTCCTTGGGTTGTGTTTGCAACTTGACATCATGACTATCATGGCATTTGATGTTTGACTAACCTTGAGTTTTAGTTCAAATGCTTAAAAGACCATCAAGTAAATTTCAGTCTATTTTCACTTTGAAAAAATAGTTTTTTTTCCTATGATTTTAAATTGAACACCATGGAACATGCAATTATCCATTTGAGCCTACATCTTCACCATTAGACAGCCCTTGAGAGCCTACGCCACCATGAGAGTCTTCATTGTTAAGCTTGCCAATGCCCCTAAAAGATTATTTATGACCTTATAAGGTACTTTCCATGCGATATTATGCTTTATTTACCATTTATGGTCTTGAAACAGACCTGGTTATTCATGACTCCATTAATGGAGGTCAACTATGTTGAAAACCTTTAAAACTTGTAATTTAAACCATTTTGGGCCTCAAGATAGCCCACACGGGATAGATTTATTTGAAAAATGGGCCAAAAATGTTATTAATGGATTTAATTAATGTTTTTATATGTTTATAATACCTTTTGAGGTCAATTTAGGAGGTTTCAAGAGGTTTTGGTCAAAACCAGTCTTTTGAGAGGGCTAGGCAAGCTAAAACCTACAATTAGATTTGATAATGGTTCTCAATATTTTAGGGTCAATTAGGGAAATTGAGAGAGGTTTATGTAATAAAATTAGGCCAAAAAATATCATTATGTCCTAATTATTTCCCATATGTGATAAAATTTCAAAATAATTTGGCTTCATAGGTGGCAAAAAGGTAATTTGAAGGTTTGAGAGCGAGCAAGCTTCTTAGTGATTATTCATAAAACTAGGCATATTCATGGATAAATAAATGCATGGAATTTTAATCCAAAAAATTAAAATTAAATTAACTAAATCATTATCCCCCCCATGTAACCTTTATGACATGTGCTAATCAATTGAAACTTGACCTTCGAGCTCCAAGACTGCACTTGGTCGAGAGAGTGAAAAAGAGGCCAAAAACCAAAATTTGAACTAAAATATATTTTAAGAGATCATTTTATGATTTTAAAATTTAATTCATTTTATAAATGGATTAAAAATTATTTGTAACACCTAAAAATGATCAAAATTTGAGTAGTAACTTATTGATCCATCACTAGCCTTCTCAAGGCATACATTGGCTTTGGTGTCTTTCTACATGTTTGAGATATTCCATGGCCTAATTGACAAGTCAAAACTCTTTTTGTGAGTTATAAACTTATTTTTGGACCATATTTAGCCTAAATTTCCATCAAATTCTCATTATACTTGGGCAAATTTTGGCATTTCTAGGCATGTGGGCTCTCATGGTGTTCTTAGCTAGTTCAAGCCCTTTAAGAGTATCTTGGCCTAGTTGACCTCTATGATCATCATGATTAGGTTATCCTTAAAAGTCTTGGGAAATTTTAATCCCATTAATTTCCCATTTTACCCCTAAAATTCTCACTTTAAGACCTAGTTATGGTGGCAAGACTCCATTAATGGAGTTATGAGAGCTTGATTTTTTCCTTTGATAACACTCCTTTCAAATTATTTGGACCATAATAGCATTTTTATGAGGTTTATTTTATAACTAAAACCTATCATATTATTAATACACCTTCTCAATCCATAATATTATGTGGAGAAACTCAAAACATACATTGAGGACTAAAAATTGCTATAATGCTCCTTGGTTGAGAGAGAGGAAAATGGGCTACAAGAGTGAAAATTGATGGTTCATTGATAAAATTGATTTATTAAAGGATTTAAAACATTTAATTTACTTTTATAATATATTTACAATCTTTATTTTATTCTTGAGCTCCGTACTAGCTCTCTCATGCTTGTGAGAAACAAGAAAACTAAGAAGCAAGAAAAGGCCATATATTGAGATATATGAGGTCTCAATACCTAAATAATTTTTAATTGGGACATGGAATAACTAAAATTTTCCAATAGTTTTTTTTGTATCATTCAATCCTTACAAACCTCCAAAAAAACCAATTTAGGCCTGTTGCACACACTAGCTCTATGTTCTCCTCAACAGACAAGCATAGGACTATGTAAAAATTTATAATAATTACACTAATTATTTGACCAAAAAAATATTATATATAGATTTAAAAACTAATTATAAAAAACTATACCAAATTTAAGAACTTGATTTTACCTCTAGATGCCCCAAAACTCATTTTTTTGCTCTTGAGCACACTCAAAAATTGTGAACTACGAGAAATAGGGAGAAATAAAAAGGTGTATGTTGAGATTTATGAGGTATAAATACATAATTAATTTTTTTAACATTAAATTACCCATATAACTTATCCAATAATTATATTTTACCATTAAAACCTTTTAAGTGCCTCAAAATGCCTTTTTTAACTATCTACATTTACATGCCAAAACCCTAAATTTAGCCAACTTGCACTTATCCAATTGTTGCCTCTAAATTTAGATGAAATAAGGTGCATAAATTAAAAATATGACCCATAATATATCACACCACATTTTTTTTGTATCAAAAATCTCAAATTATGTGAAATGTCTCTCAAAATCAAGCTTTGATGGTTTAAAAAGGGCTTAAATCTGATTTTGGATTTGATGATGGTAATTGAGTTCTAGGGGTGAAATAAGGAAAATGAGAGAGGTTTATAGAGATAACCCATTACCTCAACTATCATAAAAATTTAATTTCTTAAATCTCAATTAAATTACCCCTGACACCCCACTCTCTTCTGGCACTCTAGGCCTCTCTTAGTTGCTTAGGCCTCGAAAACTAAAAAATATATTTTTTGACCTTTACATATATGAAAACTCTTGGGACATGTTTTATTAACCTTTGGAAAGATACCATGATGTCCCATGACAAATTTTAGACCTTTAAAACTTGTGTTCATATGCAAACCTTGAAACAACTATGGCACTAAGCTTGGGAAAATACATGGTTTAGGGGGGCAAAACATAAAATTTCCTCCTTGAGGGCTTAGTGGAGACTCCAATATAATTATTTCATGATCTTGATCATGATTCACCATCTACACAACCTTATTTATTCCCCATTGGGGTTTTCACTGCAATAAGATTTTGAATCATCACAACAACTTGCCAAGACCTCTCTAAAATGGTACACTACATCATCAAGGCATGATTATAAGGAGACAAGTCATCAAGGAACGAAGAGCACTAATTAGCCTATTGGAATGGCCTAGTGTATGTAATAATTTTTTTATGTATGCTAATTTTGGGCAATAATTTCTTTCAAATGAAGAGTATTATGCAGTCATGTAAATTCTATAACATTACCATATTTATATTTTATATAATTAGTATCATTAGAATCATACCAATTTGGGATTATTATAATAATCATCTATATTTTTAAATTATGAAATGTAAATATTATCTTATGTTCTATATTTATATTAATAAGAAACTACCCCATACTATGGTATTAACCTTTCTAATCTATCATTTTCAATGTGTACTGAGTCATGTACCTTTAGTGATATACTATTACTTGTATCTATTTCTATGTTACTTGAAAGTATGCATTCTATTGGTTGTTCCTACTTTTAGTAAACTCTATCATCTCTTAAAAATATTATCATTACACTTTCATGTGCAAATGTGACATGGTCAACATCTTTATCAAATACTCCCCCCATTTCTATCATCCATGATCTTCCTAATTCAATGTTATATTGCATCAAACTAGGACATACATGAAATACCACTGAACATGTTTTTAGACCAAATATGAAATTTAAATCAATGTATTTAATAAATTATTTAGATAAGATACTCTTACCCAAATGTTCCTTATCATGTCTAAGAAATTGTAATAGTGTCATGCTATGAACTTTCATTTCAATAGTGTTATTGATCACCACATTGGTACATTACTTTCCATCTATGAGGGGGTTAATAATTAAAGGATCTAAAACATATGAATATTTTCTATTCAAATCCTTTGGAACCACACTTTAAACTATATATTTTGTAGGTGTTTCATCCATTGGAGACTATTTTACTATAAAACCTCTTTTAAAAATGTTTTTTTTTCTTATCTTAAATTTGATTTGTCAACTTATCTTTTTGTAATGCCATGTTTTCTTATTGTAACCTGTGTTTTTCAAATTATTCCCTTTGTAATTTATATTTTATATATTTTTACATCTTTTTACTTTTGTACTCTTTATTGCTCAAACTTAGCTTGTTGAACCTTTTCTTGTTCTAATTTTTCCTTTTGAACCTTTTATTTTATTAATGAGTCATTTTCTATTTTTTCCTACTTTAATTTGTCCTTTAGTAACCATTTTTGTACTATTTATTATTTTTTCACTTATGTTTTACAATATACGCTCATAAATGAGTAGATTTATTAAGTGGTGTATCAATGTTAGGATCTCCACTATCAATTATTATTTTTATTTTCTTTGTTAGAGACAAACAAAAATCTATATGATGCCCATGCATACTATTATATGCAAAATAATATTTTGATCTCCTTAGAATATGTAGAGGATGTAGTTTGATCAATTTATTTTGAATCATTTCCATTAGAACCTCACTTGAACACTTATTATCTATTTTCATATTTTTTTAATCACTTATTATATATGTATTCTATTGAAGTTTATCATTTTTATATGAAAATTTGTTAGGTACAACAATGCTATATGGTTCCCATTCAGGGCTCAATAGTCGATAAGAAAAATATTAAAAATAGAAAGGAAGCAAGTTGGATTCCTCTAAAATCCAAATGGTTTAAATTAAATTTTGATGGAGCTTGTAGAGGAAATCTAAGTGCCTCAAGAATAGGGTGTGTGATAAAAGACTATAGTGGATCATTAATAAGACATCTTTAATTTAAGCTTACTAATGGTACTAATAATGAAATTGAAGCTCAAGATCTAGCAATATGGGTTAATATAGCTATGAATTATAGAATTACCTTTTTGGAAATTAAAAGAGATTCACAGGTGATTATACTAGCTTTATCTAGTTTGAGGGTGAACTCTTAGAATATTACAAACATTTTAGATGTTATATGGCCTAAACTAAAATTGTTTAAAGGTTAGAAATGAAACCACTATTTTAGAGAGAGTAATAAAGTTGCCGACTTTTTGGCTAATGTGTCTATTGATCAGTGTGAGGAGGAAAGGTTGGATAATATTAAAAAGAGATGGGAGGATTTCAAGCTTTTTGAACAGATTGAATTTTGATTGAATATATTAATATTTAAAATGTTTTTAAATAAAAGCATTTTATAATGTTGATATAATTAATAGGCTTTGATATTTTAATAAAGTTTTTTCCTAAATTATTTTTAAAAAATAAATGAGCCTGGTTTTTCTTAATTTACAAAAAAATAAAAGAAAAATATTATTTGAAAATATAAAATAATTATCAAATATTCTACATTATTTGTAAGTACATAGACAATAGGAAAATTGAGTGGTAGTGTCCTTTAGGCATGAGGGATGACATCGATCAAAGTTGGCAGGTTGATGTTTTGATGACTATGCCACCTAGGGTATTTATTGATTGGATAGGTCACTCCCTTTAATGATGGATTTTTATTTTTATAACATGGTTATTAATGGAAATATTTACTAAGTGACATTAATGTTAGGCAATTTCATTGACTATCCCATTTGGTTGATTTCTAGTGTTTGGTCTCAATGGGATGGATTGGTTCAACCTAGAATTTATTGATTATTCTTTGGCCTTTAGAAGAGCTAAGATCTGTGAAATAGGTTTCATCAAGTCTATGTCAAAAATGTGTTTATCAAATGTTTTTTGGGTTCCTTCTTCAAAGGAGGTAGAAGAAATATAATAAGTGTTGGGTGTGGATTTTTTAGCACAAAGTAGGATACTCAAAGTTAACTCAGACCTGACCTCTCCTTTTGCATCAAATTTGTGCTTGATAATGTCAGATAAGGAGAAAGTGTTAGCTATGATCAAGTTTTTCATCTGACCTGAGTATTGATTGGAGTTAGAAAAGGAATTAGAATCTCTTCCATTAGGTATTTTTTTCAAGTTACCATTTTTTTATAGAGACTTCTTGGGTTTTGTTCCTTTAACTATGTTTCATGAATTTAAGTTTCATTTCCTAGGTTTAGTGGATTTTGTGAAGGATGTGGAAGTGGATTATATAGTGTAGATAAATGTTTTATAGATTTAGGGAGTTAGTATGTCATTCATTTGATACATTATTAAACCTATCCTTGGGCTTGAAAAATGGAGGGTTACTAGATGCTCTTCAAATAGGGTCAAAACTATCAAATGGTTGGGCAAAGGTGTGGCAATAGGTTCTTTCAAAGATCCTACATGATGGAAGGGTAAGTAGCATCATAATTGGGATGTTTTAAGTTGAGTGTAGAAAAGATTGATTTTCTCTGCCTTCAAATAGCTTGAAGGATAATTGGCTAGTAGGAAGTTCGTGAAGTTGGGAAGATTGAAGGTAAGAATCAGGTTGTCTTGGCTAATGATGCAGGTGGGTAGGATTAGGTGACTGAGAAGGAGAAGAAGTGGAATAATTAAGGGAAGATGATAGATCTATTGATTTTATAATAATATGTCTATAATTTATCTATGGAATATTTTGGTTAAATCTAGTATGTTTCTAGAGGGTATTATATGAAACTATTAGTCTCTAAGTATGATTTTTGTTTAAAACCTATTTTTGTATGTCTGGTCCTATGATTTTTCATGAATATATGTTGATATAGACCATATTAGTTTCCTTTTTTATATCTTATGATAAAGGGCCTAGGACCCTTAAAATGCCCAAGTATCGATAAAAAAATAATTCTATATGGAGATGTACATACATGATTAACACTAGCATATTATAGATTATTTAAACATGTAATATGATATTCTAATAATGTGATATTTTCACTAATTTTTTTTGTTTCACAAATCTACTATTAACTTACCCATAATGATTATTTTATCCTTTAGAGCTTCACAAGCATAAGCCCTATGTGCTTCAAATTGAACATGGATATATACACCATCAAGGGGAGATGTGATAGGTGGAGGGGTTTGAGGAAAGATAGATTGATAAAATTAATTTATAACTATATGATGGGTTAACTTACCTCTTGGGATGGTGATAACATAGACCAAGTTAGATATAAATTTTTTATCACAACCTTGGGGGTTAAGAGGGGAAGAAGAGATTCTTTTATATCCATAGAATATGAAACTAAAACCTAGAAAATTATTATTATAGAAAAATATATAATATCTTAAAATCATAAAAAAAAAAACATAAATATGAAAAAGAAGAATATAAACCCTAGAAACATATGTGGTTAGGGTTTGGTGATATTTGAATAAGAGACAGGTTCACCAATATGTTTTATCAAAATTTTGATTTATATAAAAATCTTAAGTGAAAAATCTACTATGAAAAATAAGGAGAATTGTACAAAATGATATAAATCATAGATTTAAAACTTATATATTCTATAAAATTACTAAAAATAGAACATTTTAATGAGAAATAAATAATTAGCTAGGACCTACATCAATGAAAGGAATTATAGGCTAAAATTTATTATGTAGAAAAGGTATGATTACTGGAATCAAGAATCAAGAGCTAGATTTGGGCATGGATAATAGTTTTTGGAATAGTACACTAGAGGGTGTTTCTCCTATCCACTATGTAGTGATACTCTCCACATGTATTTATGAAAATAGGTTTTTGGGATTCTTTTCATATTCATTTATAAATCATGTATCTAGTGTAGGAGCTTACAATCACTTGTGAATATCATTATATGACTATTTTTACTTCAAAACCCTATCTCCTTGACATATGAATACCAATGAAAATCAATGTGGAAAAATGGGTCAATGACTAAACTTGGGTGAGACCTCACCACCCCATGCATTGATAGCTACCTACATACCAATACTCTGAAGAGGGATCAAAGTTTATGTAGTTATCCCATGTTATAGTGGTGTGTGAATAAATGGTGTAGTATGATATAAGTTGGTGTAATACTAATGTGATTAAGTGCTTAACTATGCCTTATGACCTAAAAAATATATATTTTTGATTTAGCTATGGGATATTAGGGTATATGTAATAAAAATTGGGAAAAATAGGTACTTTGCTCTCAATGTGTAATTATGATTCTAGTGATTTTTGATGTGGAAGCCTCCTATGTGCTAAAGGGTTTGAAAAGTGTTCATATTATCATATATGTGAAATTAATTTAAATGGGTATCATTAGGTACATAGGTCAACATTGTTATAGCTTTTTAATTTTCAAATTAGTCATTATTTTATGGGAAGATAAGAGAGGGGATAAGGACACTAGTGTAGTGCACTATAGTCCACTAGGATGCTCTTATAAAATGGGTGATTTGATCATGCTGAGTGTTATGTAGGGATTAAAATGTGTCTAAGGTTGATAATAATATGGATTATTACATTTTGGGATCATATATCAAGTTAGAAGAGGGCACAAGGTGGTTGAAAGTGATCAAAAGGATCCCTAAGATAGTCTTGAGCTAAGTGTGTAAAAGAGTGGTCACAAGTGCAATATTTTATCTTAAATGCTAATTTATATGTATAAATTTACCTCCATTTTATTATATTAATTCATAATAAGTGAAATTACTAGATTAAAAGTAAAAATAATGTGTAGCTAAACTTACCTATGGAAATGAGTTTTTGATGTATGCTGTAAAATTGAATTGTGTTCCACATAAAAACCTGAAATGAAAATATGTATTTACTTAAGAAAAATATAAATAAGTGAAATAAAATATACTAGAGAGTGACAATGTATTAATACACCTAATTTAGGTAAACTAACCATTATGTTTTTTTGATGAAAAACATGGTGTAAAAATTGATGATTATGATGGATTTTACACTTGTAGTTTCATTAAAATTAAATGGCTTAGATTGTACTATGGTTGCCCTAGTCCTCATAAATAATTGGGAATGATTAAGAACTAAATGTTTGATTTAATACAACATCACATAACCAAAGTAGTGAATCAATTTAAAATTCATGTATGAATCCCAATAGATATTTCAAGTGTAGAAATTGGTGCAAACATTGATGCAAATAGTGAACCAAACACTATGGATGGAATAAGGTTAAATTATAGTGAAAAAATGGTGTTAAAATGGTAAAAATACTGAGTATAATTTGGGTCTAATATATACAACATGGATAATAATGTTAATTATTGTAGTATGAAATTTGAGCATAATGGATTAAATCATATAATTTAAAACCTAAAATGTCCAACTACCTAAGTAAGATCTAGTGCCATTATAATCAAATAAAAATATATGAATGAACAATTAAAAATAGCACTCTAATCCTAAAGATAATTTATCTAAACCATGATTAAATGGATATGAAAATAATAATATTGGAATGAGATTACCTTAGACTCAGAATTTTGACATTATGATTTCTTGATCATGTATCATGGATTCATGAATTTGACATGGTTTTGCTAGATGGTTCTTACTAGTAGTTGATGATATAGACATGAAGATTTCAAGTTATCTTTTAGTTTTTTTATCCATAGAGAAATGGATTGTTTATATATAAAATGGAGGGGAGAATCAATGGCTAGAATTTAATCTTGGGCCATTGAGATCAATGGTTGGAGATTTTCCAAGAAATTTTTAATTTCTTGGAAACCTCTATAATAAAGTGTTCTAGATGGGGAAAGGTTAATGTTAGAGAGGATTATAGACTTTGAGGATTCTAGAATCCTCTTAGGGATTAATTAGGGGATTATATAGGGATTAGGTGAGTGATTAAAGACTATGGGTGTAGGAGAGCCTAATAATAGGTTTAGTATGTGGGTAGATAGGTCATAGGAATTTAAAATTCCCAAATAATGGATAAATGGTAATTAAGATAAGATAATGTGGATTTATGAGAATAAATGATGAATTAGGGAAGAATAAGGTTAGTAAATGAGGAAATGGTGAGGGGGGATATTAGATAATTGACTAGAAGGGTGATTTTATGACAAGATTAAAGGGGATAAATTAGATAAGTGGAGTTAGTGTTGACTAATAGTAATATTAGTGATGATAAAATAAATGAGTAAATTCAATTTCATAAATTTTCCCCCTCTATGAAAGATCATTTTTAGTAGATCAAAGTGGAGGGAGTGATGGTATTTCAAAGAAAAACCATGCCATAGATGAATGCTAGTATATGATGTTAGTGGATACGATACCCCATTAAGGGGAAATGTAAAGAAGAATGAGATGGATGGCCACTCAAAAGAGGAAACTATGGGTGGGATGTGATGGATAGATAAGGGGATGGGATGAAATATGTGATATAGATGATGAATAATATGGATTTAACTTGAGAAATGAGATACAAAGTGATGATTCCCTTGGTAAGGACTTATGCACAAGGAGTGAAAATGACTGTGTCACAATTGTTGACACATCCCAAAGGGGAATAAACCATAACATGAGGATGATAAGACAAAAGGCTGAAATATTTCAACATATCCAAATCAAGGATGTATGTAAGGGAGAGATTTTGGCTAGGATAAGATAATGATTTGATAAGATTAATGATGGGTGTCACTCAAAGTGAGAGTTAAAAGATATGATGAAGAAGATGATATGATCAAGTGACCAAAAGATAAAGGATAAGAATTGGAATACATTTCATCAAATTAGTGACCCATAATATGATGATTCCCATATTAAGGATACATGATAGGGAATAAGAATTTGACTAATCAGTGATGATCAATGACTGATAGAAGAAAATATGGATGTTGTGATTTATTAGGCCCAATCGATAGGTGTGGTCAATTGATAAAGAGATTTAAGGAGATGATTATGGTAATGTGATTGGTTAGTATATGAATTGGTTAATGATTAGTACTATATATCAATGATTTAACTGAGGTAAGACTAGGGGATGATGAGGGATAAGAGAGATGCGATGATGGATGATGAAGAAAGAGGTGAGAATACCTAAGTTATCCTTGGGCACTAAAAAGTGGACAAGTGATACTTACATAGTATAAAAATTAAGGTTGATGTAGTTTTGACTCAAGGATAAATTAAAATTGATGGATTAGAAGATGATGATGGTGATGATTAGAAGATAATTACTCAGATGATGATGTGATGATTAAGAGAATAAAATATTTTATGTTAGTCACATGGGTTGAGAGGATTATATTAGTTATAAGAATATGGATGATAATATTATTAGATAAATGATGAGGGTGTATATGATCAATCCATCACAACTATCATAAGGCTCATCATAGTCTAGGAAATATGATGGAGCACTTGGAAATATGCCCCATGATATAAGTACAACCAATAAGGCATGGTGTTAAAGTGCGTAAAATGGGGAAATAGTGAATTTTGCATCATCAAGGGTACTAAAAAGCCTCATTGTAGCATTGGTGATCTCATAGCATATTTCTTAATTTCCCAATAGATAAAAAAGACATGAGACAAAACTAAAAAGAAACATAGACAAATAAATAATAAACAAGGAAATCATTTTCATATAAGATAAAAGACATACAAATAAGTTGAAAAACATAGAGAACAAAAGTAACACACATAAGTATATACATGTAGTGTCATCATGTATTATCTAATGGTCTTGATGAGAGTTGAGAAGATAATTTATTAGGTGATTATCTAGACTAGGATGATCATGATGTGATTGTGGAATTAGGATAGACTTTCATTTAGAATAGAATTGGATTTGGATAGGATGATCATGATTAGGATTAGGACTTGAATAAGGGTATGGACTTGGGATAAAATATGAACATGGATTAGAATTGGATTTGGATAGGATGATCATGATTAGGATTAGGACTTGAATAAGGGTATGGACTTGGGATAAAATATGAACATGGATTAGAATAAGGATTTGGATAATGATATGGATTAAAACTACATGAGGGACTAGGATTAAGATAAGGATTGCGTAAGGGTTAGACTAAGGATTTGGATTAGGATAAGGTTGTCAAAGATAATAGGATAAGATGACTAAGATGATAATATGATTAGAATATAAGACAAGATAAGATGATAAAATAATGAATACATTAGATAGGGTGACTAGGATATGTAGGACATAGTACAAGATGACACAAGACAAGCTAACTTAAATGTTTTGAGATTTTATGGATTTTATAGTTTGGGATTTTTGACATATTTCAATTTTTAGGTATTTGTGGTATATGTATGTACACTATACAAATGGGGTTACTATCAAAGGGAATATCAATCCTATAAACTAAGATAAATATGGATGGAATGATGGATGGGATAACAAAATGATGAAAGTGAGGCAAAGAATTGGATCAAGAACAAGGAAGGAGGGACTAGGGATTTGCCAATGACCACATCATGAAGGAACAAAATGTTTAATTTCCTAAGTGTCCATGAGAGGATATGCTAAGATTATTTTATAAAAATATTTCAATATATTTTTCACTCCCTTATGAAGGTCAAGACTAGAATAAAGGAGGGACATAATAACATGCATGATATGATATAAGATGATGGGTAGGAACAATGGAATAAGGGATAAATATACATGGATGGGTGTGATTAATGAAATGGATGGATTTTCTCCCCAAGTGTTGAGGTAAAATGTGGATAATATATTATTTTACCATGAAATCAGAAATGATTTTTCATCATGGTACTTTCTCAAGGCACCAGAAGACTAGTTTTCACCATTGGATAAATAATTTTTTATATTTTGACTTTTTTATTTTTATTTTTTGTATGGCATCTTGATTTATTGGAGAAGGGTGAGATGCAAGACCATATGTTATTTTTTTATCTTTCAACCAACACATATTTTAGATATATGTGAGGATAGGACCATGTAATCACTAATAGATGTATTGAGGTCCATGTAACCTTGTATGATTCTTAATTGTGACCTCTCTAGATATATAGACTAGTTGTTTTTATCACCCCTATAAGAGACAATGCTACTCAAGAAGGTGATGAAAGATAGGTATTGGATTAGATCTTGATGTTTATGGGGATTTATTAGAATGAAAGGAATGATAGGATCATGAAAGGATGGTGTGATGGGTGATTGGGAATTGGGACTATCAGTTGCACACATCATTGGAGAACATTTTGTATGTGATTAGTGCCATTGGACAAAAGTCTTTACGAGATCCAAGATACTCTATCTTTGTGGTTTATCTCTAATTTTATTATTTGATGGATAATAAATCATATGGATAGTGATTTCATCATTATTTTTATTTTTTGATTGGATTTGACTTTGACTACCTCTTAGTGCCTAATTTTGGAATTCACCATGGGAGATTGATTTTTGACTTTGATGATATCCTAGTGCCTAATATTGGGCTTCACTAGGTGAAGACATTTTTGGATTAGGCTGATGATTTGAATTTTATTGACTTTGATTGATGGAATCAAAGATGATTTGATTATTATGATTGACTTTATGGATATGGTCTTGGACCTTTATTTTTGGGTCACATATTATATTTCTCAAGTAAGGGTCCAATGATGTATGTTCCTATTTGTACTTATAGAGGGAGGTGATTAGATGATCATCGATGGGAATAAATGTGTCTTTGATGGATGAAGGTGGGAGAGATGATATGATGAGGTCAGTGAGGGGTAATAGGGCAACATGGTTTTCATAGGGATTCTTAAGCAAAATTATCACTAAGATGATCTTAGTATATGCATCCAAAGTAGGATCATTGCTCCGATAATATTTGAAAGATAAAGTGTGTAAGAACTTTGTTATGACTTCATCATCCTAATTGGGATCAAAGGATATGTTTGATGACTGATTATCATCTAAACTAGAGGTATCTTCAAAATGGTAGGCATAATCCTCATCTACTATAATATCAATTAGGGATGATGTTTTTGATTATGGATTTGATACAAATGCTAGTGTTGAACATGATCCTAATACAAATAACACTTTTATTGAATCTTATTCTAACTCCAATATACAAGATGACATGTTACTAGTATAATATTCATTATTTGTAATTGACCTCTCAACATGAGGTTTTTGATATGATGGGTGAGGGGAAGATGGTAAAGGGATAATGGATTCAACAAAGATAGGCCCATAAAAGGAATCATGAGGACTAGGTTCGTGGGGAATAAACTTGTCTCTAGTGGGGGATTTGTCAAGTATGGGGTGATCATAGAAGATGGATGTGGTGTCTTAACCTTGGTTTGAAAAGGGAATGGCTTGATCATGATCAATAATGAAAACTTGGCATTCTTGTTTTTTCACCTAGGGATATATACTCATCCTCAATTTTTATGTCACCATGGTTAATGAGGTTTTGGACATAGTTTTGGAAATTATGACATTGATGAATGGTATGACCCCATGTTTGGTGATATGGATAATATTGGTTAGCTTTATACCAAGAGGGCTTAGGCTTGGTGGGACTAAGATCTCGTATGGGTGGATAGATCATCATGTTAGTGGTAACAAGTTGATGGAAGAGATATTCTAAGGATATAAAAGAGAAGCATATGAGTTTTCTTCATTACATGACTTAGATGTAGAAGCATTAGAATTTATATCAAATAGTTGTTGATGCGACTGGGTGGGTAGACTAGTAGTAGCTAAGGAAATTAAGATAGGATTCCCTTTGCTAGTGTAGGAAGGGGTATATGATTGGACTAGGAATCACATGAATGGGTTTGGATTTGAGGTAATAATGGGTGGATGGGGTCAAAATTTGTAGGACATAGAGTGCTCATCTCAAGGAGGTGAGAAAGGAGCATATCCCTATTGGCAATGAGACATTGTTCAATCAGGGTATTGACCAAATTTGTTTTAGATTTCATGAATATATATGGGATAAAGTACAGATGATGTGGATTCACCAACCCTAATCAGTAAGTGTGGGGGATTGAATGAAAAGACTAAGGGGTAAAGATGGTATGTGTGGAACAAATTTGGTTAAAAGGGTTACTTTAGTCTAATCTCAAGTTGAATTTATTGTCATATGATGTTGGATGGGATACAATAATATTTAAGTAGACTAATTAGTACATGAGATATATAATGATGATTGGGATTGGATTTGAGTAAGTGAGCTAAGATAAGCTTTAAGATTGGATGAGGGGCTAGACTATCCTGAGAGATTGATTTTGACTAGATTGATTAGAATAAGACTAGCTCAAGACTTAGATGATTGACTTAAATAAGATGAGAGGATGGATTAATAGGATTGTGATTATGACTCAAACTTTATTAGACATAAGAAAGATAATGATGAAGACCCTGATCAAAAGAGTTATTTTCCAATATGGATGAGGTATAAATTATAACTACAAACTTGATAAGATGACAAGGGGGATTAATCAGGTTAGGCTATGATTATGACTAGGTGGACAAGGTGACTAGGCAAGATAAGATCAAGACAAATGGGTAGTTATTGATATAGTATACTTAATACAAGATATATATGATAAGATGCGATTAGGATATGTAGGTGATGAGACTAGGAGGTGATTTGGATGATGTTGGGGGTGATTAGGATTATGTTATAAATATGGTGGATAAGATTAGGTCAAGACCATTTTGGACTAGGGGATTAAGTCAAGGTGAGGTGTGATGGATGAGGTGGACTTATAATAAGATGTAATGGAGGGATGAAAAGGCTTAATTATGGGGGTACGACTAATGATTAGTGAGACTAGAATAGTTTGTGACTAGTTTTTAAAAGGATGTACAAAAGAATAAATATGTATAGGAAGATGATATGATGATAAAACAATTATATACAAGATGATGATATATGTATAAGACCTAGATAGGAATATATAGGTTTGGGTAAAATGCTGACTTGGCTCAAAAATATCATGGGTCCAACATGACACTCACCAAATTAGGCAAACCACAAACCTAAGATTAGTAAACTAATATGGGTATACAACATGATGATTACACCATCTAATAGCTTTGTGGGTGTGGCTATATAATGGTAACCTATTATAGATTATATTGAACCCTCTCAAACCTATTTACATTTAATATATTTTTAGGAGTTGATCCTAACTTTGTTAGCAAGCCATACATTATGACCATAAATTCTTAAGCTAGGTTGAATGAGCTCTCTAGGGGCATCCTCTATATAGGGTGTTGTATAATGCATAGTTTATAGAGTGAAATCTTCCCCTTTATGGATGACCTATATGGGTCAACCACTTAGCCTAACGATAATTTTCCTTGATATTTATACTCCACTAGAACATAGAGTGTGGATTTGTGCATGGTGGTGAAATCCATAGTCACTATCCCCCTAAGACTATATCAAGTACATGGGTGTCAATTTCACATCATGTTGCCCCTAGAAAATAAAATGAGAGGGTTTTTAGGTAGTTTTTAAATCTCTAAGAATCATTATAAGGAAACAAGGAGGAGAGCATACACCATCATATCCCTCAAGTGGTAAATAAGCAAGTAAAAAAGGATATTAATTAATCAATTTAATTAAGATGTGAGATTTATATAAGATCAAAGGTAAACAAGAATATATAGGATATATACATGATTTTAAAAAGTGATTAAAATAATTTTAGATAAAAATGATTTTTAACATGGAAAAATGTCTTTGATATGTATCCTACAAGAAATGATTAGTAGTTTGATTGGAACTTTTAAAGAGGTAACCTACAAGACAGTGATTAGCAGTTTCAATTAACAATCTTGAGGGGTAACTTGTAAGACAAAATGTTAGACCATAATATAAATTGAAAAAGAATATGTTAGTAGGTCAAATTCACCCTTGTAAGAAATAAAATGTTAGTCTAATAGGCCTTAAAAAAAATACTAAAAAAATCATGATTTGGATTTATGATTTCTTTGGGTGAGCAGGCCATGATGCGAGGTTCTAGGGGTGGTAACCCCTAACAGGGTTAAGGGGTAGAGCCCCTTTCGGGGTCTAGGGGAATCACTTTGGGTGTACTCCCTATCATGTTATAGGGTGGGGTCAAGGAGTAGATACCTCGATGCTAAATTTAATTTGGACTTTGTGGGAAGCTCGAAATGACTCAAAATTCACCAAAAGTGACTCTAAAAATGCATTTAAAAAAGACAATTTTAAAGGCAAAAATCAATGCAAAATCATAAATTCAGACTGCAATATCACAACTACCAATACAATATCATAATTCATGAGTTGTGATTTTACCACAATCAGTCAACCATGATGGTTAGCTAGATAGTTAATGTAAAACCATGACCATTAGAGTACTATCATGACTCTTTAGACAATATCATAATTACAAGACTAGTGATATTGTGCTAAAGAATAAAAACTTTAGATTTTTTTATATTGATTAAGAAATATGTTTAGTTGATTATGATAGGTTAATCAGATACTTAAGAATTCTTATTCATAAATAGTTATGGCAGATTTAAAACTTTATGCATCAAAATTATATTAAAAGATATTAAGTCTAGATTTTTATCAAAATGGATAGAACCATAAACAACAGCAAGATGTTTTCCTAGTTAGAATTGTCCTAAAAATTTTCCTTATGGATTTTGAAGATATTAAATAGGAAATAGACAACCTTAAAATGATCAAATCATAATATCACTAATGTTAGTGCAATGTCACTATTCTCAGGTCAATACTGTGACTATGTGATTAGTAGTTTTACAAAATATAGGAAAAAGGTTAAGTCTATGATGTTTTACTTTCAAAGGATCTTTCCTTTGTCCTTTCCTATTGATCTTGACAATTAGTTAATCACATAGCAGGTTATATAGATAAAAACCCTTACAAGATATGGTTAGTAAAACATATATTCTTTAAGATCTAAAAAACACTCAAATAATTTTTTAAAAGGGTTTATATGTTAGTTTATGTGATTACTGGTCCTCCTGCAAGGTAGAAAATGATAAGACTAAACCTACAAGTAAGATGTTAGAGGATAACCTTAATAGATTTGGGACAAATTAAAATGTCACAACTATAGTTAAAATACCATGACTTGTAGATCTATACCACAAGTCTCGAAGTCATTATTTTACAGATAGATAAAACCCTATCACATTGAAAAATAATTATCCATTAAAGGTTAAATAGTTAACATAATATCACTAATTGGCATGCAAAACCACAACTTTTGATTCAAACCCACAACTTGTGAATATATGATATTGTAGTTTAGTATTTAAATGTTTAAATCTTGACCATGCTTATTTTCCTATAAAATCATGATTAGGAAAGCAATCTCGTTATTACTAGTGTAATATCATGATTTATGAATCTTAAATATTGCACTAGGGTAATAACCTACTATAAAGAGACAGTTAGTGATTAAGTTGGATGATTAATGTAAAATTACAACTTTTGAGGCAAAACCGTTACTATAATATCATGACTTGTAGAGTAATACTACAAGTTTCATCTGTGCATGAGGATTTATTTAAAAATTTCTATCTATTTTTAGCTTAATTAGACTTTAAATCTAGTAAAAGCACCACTAACAAGAAAAATGATTAATTTGGGAGGGATGTCCCACTATGGTCACCAAAATATAATATGAAATTTGAGCATAATGGATTAAATCATGCAATTTAAAACCTAAAATGTCCAATTGCCTAAGTAAGATATATATCCATTAGAATTAAATGAAAATATATTAATGAATAATTCAAACTAAAACTCTAATCCTAAATATAATTTCTCTAAACCATGACTAAATTGATATAAAAACAAGAAGATTGGATTGAGATTAACTTAGACTTAGAATTTTGGCATTATGATTACTTGATCATGGATTATGGATTCATGAACTTCACGTGGATTTTCTAAATGCTTCTTATTACTAGTTGATCATATGGACATGATGATTTCAAGTTATCTTGTAGTTTTTTTAATCATGGAGAAATGGCTTGTCTATATATAAAATGGAGGGAATAATCAATGGATATAATTTAATCTTGGGCCATTGGGGTCAATGGTTGGGGATTTTACAAGAAATTTTTTAATTCCTTGGAAACCTCTAGAATAGAGGGTTAAAGATGGGGGAAGGCTAAAGTTAGAGAGGATTCTAGAATTTAATTATTCTATAATCCTCTTAGGGATTAATTAGGATTAGGTAGGGGACTAGGTGGGTGATTAGGGACTAGGGGTGTAGGAGAGCCTAAGAATAGGTTTAGTAGGTGAGTAGGTGGGTCATGGGAATTGAAAATTATCAAATAATGGATATGTGGGATTAGGATAAGATAATGGGGATTTTGGAGAATTAATGAAAAAGTGAGGAAGAATAAAGTTAGTAAATGAAGATTTTGAGTGGGGATATTAGCTAATTGACTAAAAGGGGTGATTTTATGATGAGATTAGAGGGGATAAATTAGATAAGTAGAGTTAGTGTTGAATAATAGTAATATTAGTGATGATAAATGAAGTGAGAAGATTTAGGTGCATAAAATTACCATTCCATCTACCAGACGGGTAAAAAAACTAAGAAATGAGGAAATAATGTGCCACATGCATGCCCCCAACTGATATTTGGTGCATATAGATATCGATAATAAGTAAAAAAAAATGTAATTTTGAGTAAAAACATGTGTGACATAATAAAACAACATGCTACACATGATTTCCACCAAATCGAGCAACTTTGAGATAAAACAATGTAATTAGGAGTAATTTTAGAAACTAAGACTATGACACTACTTAGTACTATTCTAAGTAAATTGAGGTTTTGAGAAATTTTGGAAATGCTTGTTTTTTATGAATTTGGATAGTAATTATAGGAAGGAAACTAAACTAGTGCTCTCCTATCCAATGTGGTTCTCCTATCCAACATAACTTTATATGTATTATCTGACCCTGAATCTATGTTAATTATGTAGTTACTTTTAAATCATATTTTTTTTCTAATTTTAGATGTATAATATCTAATATAAAACTCTATGAATTCCTCCTATTTTGAGGTGATTTGTTGATCCTATGCAATAACTTAACTCAAAATAAAAATTTATGCAATAGGTTATTATGTAAAAATGGAAATTTGAGTAATATTTGATAGCGTGTAAAATCATGACATCATTATGTATGCAAACTAAGCATAGTAATAATGTAATATGCATGTGGAAACAATCATTCATAGTAAATGTGTCTAGATATATGTGATAATGAAGAACACAGATAAGTGATCAAGTATATAACATTGATTATAGCTACTTGGGGAGGGATGCATGATATCCATCATGGCTTTGGAAGGGATGGGTGGATGCATGATTTCCATCATGGTAGAAACAATATGACAAAATAATAAAGCAATATGTCATGGCCATGATACACACAATCAAAGAGTACATACACAACACATAAAACATACAATAAAAGGCCAAGGGACCAATATAAAGGACATGTTGAAATGTCACTCACTTGAATATAAAGCACATACAAAGACATGTTAAAATTACATAACATGCATATTATATTCACATAAAAAGACATGTAAAAATTTCTAGTTACAAATAGAAGACACATACAAGGAATTAAAATTAGTCCTTGCACATATAATTTAAAATTTTAGTTTTATGGATTGCATTTGTTTAAAACTTTGAAAATGATAAAAAGAGGAAGATAAAATTTATTTCCTTTCATTTATTTATTTAAGTTACTTTAATTTTAGCTAGTGTATTTTACTTTTATTTTATAAAACCCCTCAAAAATTTTACAAAAATAATTAAACCAAACCTCATCCAAACAAATATGAGTGCCAAAAAGTCATTGTCACCTCCTTAAAAATAGAAATTATACATTCACATAAACATAAAAACAAGATTTACACTAAATACATTTCAAAACCACCTTAAGTTACCATTTTATGTTGCTTCATGAGTGCCTCTACCTCCATAGGGTTGGTTTATTCTATAGAGTGCTAGTTCCTATTCTAGCAGGTACCATCCAAAGAGACATTGACTCAAATATTAGACTTGAGGTTTTCCATTCCACCCCACTATAAAATATTGTCATTATATATCTTAATGCCTTAGATGAATAGGGTAATTTGGTATCACCTTGTAAATGATATTTTTTGATTATATAGCACCTCAGTCTTGTACACTTGGCAAAGTTTGACCTTAAATTTTCCTCTTATTTTTACACATGCCTTGCTTCTACAAGCCTTGTATCTACTCTATCTTGTACCCCTTAGCCTATATCTTACTTTGAACAATATTATATTAATGAAATAGATATCCCAGCTTTCCAAAAATGCTTAAAATGAATTTATCTTACACCTCTACAAATTATGATACTATATCTATTTTTATACCCCCTAGACACTAATGTTTGGGATAGAAAGTAGTATCAACATTAATATCCTGACCTGATGTAAGTGTCAAGTTACCTAAATTAATCCAATTTACAAATTAAATAAAATGTAATGGTTAGGCTAAGTGTTTTAATCTTAGTTATCTCTTGATAGGATTGGTATAAATACAATATCAACCCTCATTCATTCATCACCTCACAATCAGACCAAAAAGACCAAGGCACTTATATAAATCACTACATCAAGCATTCGATTAATCAAATCTTCCCTATTTTCAAACCAATCATAGGTATAACACATATATAGGTCTAAAGTAATAAATAAGTAGTCATAAGGTCTTATTTGTTAAGTTACAAGCTAGGTCACTATTATACTTTCTTTATACACATTTCATTATTCATAAACAAACCAACACATAAGGGAGAACTACATGAGTCTAAGGGAATCTTATGGATTATTATTTATGTAGGTAATTCCCTTTGACATTAGGGTCATTATGAGTCAGATCGACATTGTGTTCCCACTAACCCATTTCCCCCCAAGGTTATATTGAAGATGAAAATCTAGGGTTTTGTCATTTCATAAGAAATGATAGTCCATGACCTAGATTTGAATATACCATAGTAAAGGTGAGGTCAAACCTAGAATTAGCTAGGTGGTCACATCTTATTTTAGTTGATATTTCATATAAGACACTAACATCTAACCTCGATAGTGGCATCAATGCAACCATCCTAAGATGACACAACTATCCAAAGAGCCATATGCACTATATCCAAAATCTGACAACTATTTCATAACTATCTTCCCACCTAATTTCATCATGTTCTAGATCTAGTTATGCATTAACATCAAAACAAGATAAATACATTACTTCTTTGTCATTTATATATATATATATCATAGTTGTACTTTCCATTTATATCTTATCTTAGTTTAACAAATTTAATATATGGTATATGTAAGCTTAGTATTTAATTAGCTTGTTATAGATATGATATTCACCCTTGTGCCCTATCATTTCTATATACTTTACCCTATATACCTAATAGGATCCTAATCCAAATTAGGGTTACATATTTGTGAACCCAACCAATGTAATATTTTATAATTCCTAGGGTTTAAAACTAACTAGGGTTTCAAAGTGTTGTCATTTTTTATTTCATATTGGTATTATTTTAAATGCAACCTAAACATAGCCATAGATTGGGGTGTGTGTCTATTGAACATATTGAGCTTCCTCTCACCCATACAATATGTCTCAAACTAATGAGGGATCTCATACCTTGGACCATGATGATACCCATGTTGATAATGATAAAAAAGATGATAAAATTATCATAGAAGAATATTTTAATAATGAAACAAATGAAACAAATGAAAATGTGAAAGTAGACCATGATCAAATGCATGTAATTACAATGTTTCATGAGTGCATTAGATAATACCCTTAATAACTTTAGAAGATATTTAAAACTATACTTAAAGCCAAAAATTAAAAAATACTTTAGTTGACACATCCTTCCTCTTTAACACACTACAAATCAATACATATAATGGGGGAATGTATTATGTGTTCAAACATTTTTTCCTTGAAACTACTATTGATACATCTATTATGGACTTACCCATTGTTTCAACTCAAATACTAATTCAATTCTTGTTACTACTCAAAACATGTTTTCATTTACCTTGGTGACTACTCAAATTATTAATCTATATCCCACTATGTCTATAGTTCAAATAGTCCTTCAAGTCATAAAGACCTTAAAGGACAAGGTTACAAATATTAAACAAAAATCTTTAAAATTATTTCATGTTATATATTCCCAAAATGTGTTACATAACGCTCTTACACTTGAGATCTCTTTGCACCCTTTTTTAACTAGATTTATTTCACCTAAGTTCACATTTTATGATGGCAATGGTGATCTTAAACAACATATTTGAACATTTTATACATCATTCCTTGACTATGATTCCAATGATAAAATTTTAACCAAATTATTTCCAAGGAGTCTCAAGGACTATGATTTAAGGTGGTTTTATGAATTCAAACCTCTTGTAGATCAGTTTTTGGAATAATTTTCCATTAAAATTACCAAAAAGGTTTTCTATGCTCAAATTTAAAAGATCAAATAAGGAACCAATGAACCTATCAATGAATATGTCTTAATATATAAGACAATGCTAGCTAAAATGACAAATCCTTTAGTTGATAATGAGTTTCAAGACATTAAATCAAATTTTGCTTGATCCTATACATGAGTCAATTATTTTTAATAAGTTTCAAAAAAATTATGACTTATGCCATGTTATATGAGACTATGAAATGAAGCTTATTTCATTAAATAAGTTTAAATATGTGGAAAACACACAATATGCATATACTTATAGTATACAATTTATAATTAAACCAAGTTATAAGTTTAAAATTCCTAAGGATAAAAATGAAATAAACACCATGGTTAAGATAGTTTCATAACAACCTAATCTTCTTGTTTTATCTAATACACTAAGGAGATAGTTTGCACATTTACCTAAGCCTCTTGATTTATTACTCCCATAGTTTCTATAGTGTCATCTTTTATCTCTCCTTCCTCATATAGAGGTTGATATAAATATACCTCTACCCAAATGATATGATGCAAATGATTATTATGGCTATCACTAAGGCCTGGGGCATTCTATGAGTAGATGTTTTACCTTGAATCATAAGATATAGGACCTCATCAATGACCAATATATTACATTTGATGATCCTCCAAAGGAGTCAAGTTCACAACATGGTGATCACCATAATTATAATATATTTAAAAATCCTTTGGGAGACCATTCTAAGAATGAACCAAAAGTATAAATGATATATAATGTACATCATCCTCCATCACATTATGAACACCAACTAGATGGGGTCATTGGTACTTACACAAGACATATACTTCCTATGGTTCAAAAAACTTACATTTTTTTTAAGATAGTTAAATCAGGGATTATGAATTTGATCATATTTTTTTATTCATTCAAGCATACCTTGATAAACACCCCATACATAGTGTTATGATTGATAATGGATAAAGCAAAAATGTTTGCACCATAACATTACTTACACATTTGGGTTATATTTAGCATGATTTACGCACATATACCAAATCATTCAAAGCATTTGATGGGACCTCCTATAATGTTCTTATCAAGATTGATATACCTTTAGAGGTTGGTCCCAGACATGTGGTTACTAATATCTTAGTTATACCTTTTATGGGTGTCTTTGACATGTTATTGGGGAGACCTTGGATACATACTATTTAATTAGTACCTTCTTAGTGTATGGGTGTGCTAAGTACATTCATGATAATTGGGTAATTATAGTTTTTTGTGTTCCATATGAGCATCCTCTTAAATAAGAGAAATCCATACCTAGGATGTTAATTATCAAGCTTGTTAAGAAAAATCCATCATAAAAGGGTAAGCAACAATAAATCCCCTTTACTAGGTGTTCAATACTTGAGATACCTTTACATCATAGATAGATAAAGCATTCCATAGAAAACTCATCTTATATGCACCATATTAAAATGTCTAGAGCATCAAATCATGTTCTTACTAGTTTGATTTAAAATAACCCAAAAAGTACATATACATGGGTTCCACAAACCCATATTCATTTTATTGATACTTCATGACCTTAGAGTCCTATTATACATATATTGAACATCATAGATATTATAGCGATAGATATTTCACCTATACATGTTCCTTGGTAGTTTCAATAGTTTATTTCACTAGGTTTTGAGTGGGGAGATACCTATGGTCATCCTTTGGATGAGATCATAAGATGATCTTATCTCTTTCAAAAATACCAAAAAACTAAAAAATATTTAAAAATATAAAAAAAATTGGCACATACATGTTCTATTGGATCTTTAGCATCTATGTGTTAGTTCCATGTTAAGGGATAACATACCATTTACTCCTACATACACATTTATAGGTATATACAAATACATGATTCTATACACTTATGGGTGTTGGGATTTCACTTTACTCACTTTTTAAAGACATTGGGGGCATCCATCTTCTATGATCTTGATACTTATGAGTTATATCATTTTATGGTCACATCACACTATCATGTTTGAGCTTACATATGTACTTACACATGCATTATCCATGGTTATATCTTACACATGATACATGATATGTTATACACTTGATGGTTTTTCTAACACATTTAATCCATGAGCTACTATGATATGTTTACTTTGGTTTTTTATGATTTTCATTTATACACTTCCTTGAGTGTTTTGCCTTGTTATTGTCTTGCTTGTTTGAGCATTTGAATATACTCCATTATATGCAGACCCTGTACTTATGTTTTATTTCTTGGACACTTAAATGTGTCATTTCTTGTTGTATGGAAATTTAAATATGTCATTCCTTAATTTTTGGACATTTTACTAAGTCATGTCCATTTTATGTTGTGACATTTGAACATGCCCCTTGCTTGTGGTTTCTTAAGACCTTTTTTATTGACTTGATTTTCAGTGCTCTTATGTGTGTACTTGTTTTCTTGTTGATATTATATTGTTGCTATCTAGATGTTTCCATGATATTTATCATACATCTTAGGCCTGCATGTGCTCACATTGGTTCTATGTGCTTAAATGATACATTTACCTATGCACATTTTTATACATGATGCATGGTTTAGTCACATAACATACAACTATATGGTTATATTATTCCTTTGAGGTGATGTAATTACTAGGTATTATTTTTCCCTAACTCCAAATGGGGGGAATGTCATATTAACATGGCTTCTACACATTCACATTTTTCATAGTCAATGGGGGCATGCCATATGGACATGGCTTCCACACATTCACACTTTTAAAATTTAGTGGGGAATGCATTGGAGACATGTTATCCACACTCATTTAGTATTTGGTACTTATATCAGTTTAAAAATTCAATGGGGGCATTTCATATGGACATGGGTTCCATACATTCATAGTTTTCAAATTTAGTGGGGGCATGCTTTGGAAGCATATTCTTCACACTCATTTAGTATGGTACTTATATCAATTCATATATTTAGTGGGGGAATGCTTTAGAAACATGTTCTCCACACCTACTCAGTATTCAACATCTCTAATTTATAGTGGGGGCATGTTTTGGAAACATGCCATCCACATTTTTGCTTATATCAATTTTTGGATTTTTCCATATATAGTGGGGACATGATTTAGAATCATGTCCTCCACACATACATAATTATCTAAATTTTCCAGAGAACATAGTGATATGATTCAAATTCATAGTTTTGGTAGAATTATATACATTGGTATCATTTTTATACATAGTTTTATCATGAGACATATCTAAGATGCATATGCTATGCAATATGTGCCTAATATTGTAAAATCCAAACCAGTTTTAGATTCCAAAATGATTACATGTAATGATATCCCATGGATGTTTATGTATTTTATCAAACTAATCTACTAAAGTAGTTGGTTCACCTTTTAGTATGTGTAATCATCTAAATTTAAAACTTGAGTTCTAAGAGTCCTACTTGATACCACTTATCCTTAGTTTAGACCTAGACCTATCTTAGGGACTATTTAGACACTTATCCAACCTTTATGTGGGCCACACGTGCCCCTAAACATACCTAATATAGACCTAGATCCTTATTTTAACATCTTGGCCCCTAGTTCCTTAGGTTCTACTACTTGGACACTAGTGCCCAAATTTGGATAGTAGTGCCACATGGTGCTAGTGTCCTAGTTTGGATGCTATTATCATTTTCCCTCTTTTTGTCTCTGAAAGATATATTTTCAACAGAGAAACCACCTAGGGTCAACCTAGACCTATTTTCAGACCCACAAAAGCACTAGAATAGTATATATAAATGAATTTTAGCCCTTTATCCATTAAATGGAAATTAATTTCAAATTACACAAATAAACTCAAAACAAGTTAATTTTAGCATAATTAATGTTATCAATCGCTATTCTACCCTACTTCTACATACAATCATATATAACATTTATAAGCTCAAATTACTTAGATTTTTGGTCTAAAAAACATTAAAATCACTCAAACCAACATTCATTCTATCTTATCTTTCAATTTAACTAACACTTAAGTGGGGACAAATACATAAGGCTTGATCCCTCTTCAAAGTATTGGTATGTAGGCAACTCTCATCATAGTAGGGTGTTGAGGATGTCCAACCTACCCTAGTAACAACACATTTTGATACTTGTGCCAATTGGATACCATAGAAAAATATAGGTTTAGGTTTTTTATATAAAATTATTCAAAATAGATCACCTATAGGGAACCAAAACTTGTGCACATAGGAATAGGCTTGGAAGACCTAGACATAGGTTCACCTAAAAGCTTGAAATAATTCTACACAAAGGACACTAATGCCAAAATAGGGACACTAGTATCATATGGTATTATTATCAAATTAGGGTGATACTCTTTATGAAGGTTTTTAACACTTAAATCTTGTATGCAACACTTATAATAACTTATCCCAATTTACAACCTCCAAATATCTTGTCTTAGTCAATTTATAGCTCAATACTTTTTTGCAACTAAGTCAATTCTATTATAAATCAATGGTTATATTTATTGCATATTTATACCATAATTTACTATATTTAGACCCTTTAATAATGTAGGGCTTAAATAACATAACCCTAAAAATTTAAATCATTTAGTGAACCTGACTTACTTTGAATAATAATTTAACCCTCACCCTAGATGCTACTAGGATTTGTATCCTTCTTTTTCCTATTTTAATTAGTTGTGTTAAACTTTTTATATTTCATACATTATATTTTAAAAATCTTATTTCACGTTGTTTACTATATTCCATCTAAAAGGGTTATCACTCTTCCATTAAGAATAAGTGATAAGGTTAGCGGTAATCCTATTAACCATACTCATATTCATTCCATTTGAGCTTATACCATGGATAAAAGACAAATTACAACTTCCATAATTGATCCTTCACACCCTAATTATGTGAACTTCAATGATAATACATCCAAACATGAGCAATATATTCAAGATCAAAATGATACACAAGATGAAAATTGAGACACTCTCCCCCACTTAATAATGAAAATATTATAGTCAATGATGATGAGATTCTATATATTTTTAGAGATAGAATTCAAGAACATCCCCATGATCATGCGCAAATTATACAAGCCAAATAAAGGACTATTGGATGGTGTATACAATCAAAAATTCATCACGTCTATAAATCAATCCTAACTCAGAGAAGATACAGCATACCTACATTTATGATTGGGAATACATTTATTAAGTAGGAGCATGACCAATATGGTGATATGTTAGACCTAATTAGGGGATAAATTTTCACAATACACCATGTGAGGTAGGGTTCCAAAGACTATATTTTAACATAAACATGCAACAACCCTAAAAGTGTCTTAAGGTTTAATATGTCACCTATGTCTAATAAACAACAAAGTGAATTTAATCTAGTGCACACCAAAGTTTGTGGCACAAATTTTGTTAAGCATGGGATATACTAAGATGGGGGGTGAATTAGTATATCATATATCTTATAAAATTTAACTTAATCAAATTTTACTTAACCATATATTCAAGATATGTAATAAAATTGAAACAATAAACACCACATAAGATAGAGATAGGCACCAAATTTTAACATGGAAACCCAGTGTGGGAAAAACCATAGAGAACAATCTCAAGTATATGAATGAGCACCAACTTGTAGGAGCACCAACCCCTTTGTTGAGCACCAACACAATAACTATTCATGAGCACCAACCCAAAGGAGCACCAACCCCTATTGTGTATACCACACAACTATCTCTCAATGTTGCTTTCTCAACAAATGATAACACATTATTATAACTCTTTATTTTCTCTCCTATACTCTTCTAAGCTAGATATAACAATTACAAACTATTCTCTCTTTCTCACATATTACAAATGGCTTCCCAAGCCTTTATTTATATCTTTCCAAATGACCTTTGACATTCACCCTTTATGACTCTTCACTCCTCATGGAAAATGGTGCCAAAATTTCTTGACCCTTCAAATCCTTATATTTGTAAAGTCGCATGGTGACCCTTCATAATAAAAGTCATCCTTTCCTCTTTTGTCTTTATCTTGGTGACCTTTCAAATTCCTTAATGTGACTCTTCATGGAAAAATGCACCATACCCTCTTTTATCTTCACTTGGTGACTCTTGAAATTCCTCAAGATGACTCTTCATGGGAAAATGTGTCCCATTCCTCTTTTGTCTTTACCCCATGACTCTTTGACTTCTCCATGGGATCTCATTTGACTTTTATGCAACCAAAAATATGTTCTTTAATATTAAATAAATATCAACACATTTTAGCCAAAATATGAACATTAAAAACACCTTTAGACAATAAATGTTGTGGGACCTTTATCACCAATCCTATACCTTTGACATCAATGATAATATTTCAAACAATCTCCCCATTTGTCATTGATGGCAACCTTAAACTAAAACTACCACATCTTAAAACCTATACTGCACATGCCAACCTGCACATGCTACCATCTAAAATATATATACTAACTCCCCCTTATTATAGCATCATGTACCTATTCTTTATACCTAGTTTTTCACCTATTTCTTACTCATATTTCAATTTTTCTCCCCCTTTGACATCAATGGAAAAGGGCCTATCTTGAAGCTAACACTTAGCTCCCCCTCAACTAATGTTGATTCTCAATGGAATGAAGTAAAATAAATTACTCCCAACTTCTTCTATAGATACTTGAATGTGTATTTTGGTAGTGATTTTGTGAAAATATCTATAATTTATTTTATAGTATAGATATATTCCATCTTAACCTATTGATCTGTAACCTAGTCTCTTAAGAAGTGATATCTAATAGGAATATGTTTTATTCTTGAATACATCACTAGATTCTTAGAAATATTAATAGCACTTGTGTTATCACAAAAAATAGAAATAGGTTCATCATATATTACCTTGATATCTTCCAAAGTTTGCTTCATAAAAAACATTTGAGTACAACACAATACCACTACAATATATTCTATTTCAGCTATAGAAAGTGATACTAGATTCTACTTTTTACTTAGCCATAATACTAAAATATCACTGAGGAAGAAATATCCTCCAATTGTAATCTTTCCATCATCTAAGAAACCTACCTGATTTGAATCTGTATAAGCAACCAAAATGAAATCTCTACCTATGGCATACCACAATCCATAATCCAATGCCCCCTTGACATATCTAAATATTATCTTCACCAATTGAATATAACTCTCCTTCAGGGCTACCTGATATCTCATGACCATGCCTACTTCATGTATGATGTTTATCCTCGATGTTTTCAAATATAAAAGACTACCAATCATATATCTACACAAATATTGGTCTATAATAGGTGAATCTTCATCCTTACCTTGTTCCCTGTACCCATTGGTGTGCCAACTAGTGAAAAATCCTCAAAACCTTTTTTTTTAACATTTCCTTAGCATATTTACTTTGAGATATGATTTTTTTATCTAACTAAAATATTTGAAACCCTAAGAAAAATGACAAATCTCCAAGCATAGACATCTCAAATTCTTTCTGCATATTATCAAAAAATTCTTTTGTCATCTTTTCAATGTTTCCTCCAAATATTATGTCATCAACATATAACATAGTAATCAATTGATTCTCACCTTCTATTTTGATGTAGAGATTACTGTCAACAAAACCTCTCTTGAAACCTTGATCTTATAGGTACTTATCAAGTCTTGCATACCAAGCTCTGGGAACTTGTTTCAATCCATGTAGTGCTTTATTAAATCTACATACATGGATACTTTCATTTGAGAGAATAAATATCTTAAGCTACTAAATTTAGACCTTATCTTCTAGATACTTATTTAGGAAAGAAAAATTGACATCCATTTGAAACACTTTGAAATTTTTAAACACTACATATGCAAGAAACATTCTAATAGCCTCTAGCCTTGCCACTAGTGCAAAAGTTTCTTCAAAATATATACCCTCAATTTAAACATACCATTTACATACTAACCTTGCATTATTCCTATTAACTTCACCATCTTCATTTAACTTATTCTTATATACCCATTTTGTTCCTATCATATTTTGATCTTTTGGTTTAGGCAATAATTCCCAAGTATCATTTTTTTCTCTATGATTTAATTCTTCATCCATTACCTTAACCCAATGATCATCATGTCTAGCTTCTAAAAAATTTATAGGCTAAATTTTGGATAACAAATAAAACTTTACTTGCTTAGATTCACTTACCATTATCCTTTTAGTGTGAACTCCATTTATATTCCTAATGATGTCACTCTTATTACGATTTATCTAAACATATTTGGATGGGGTCTTGGTGTCCTTTTGCTTCTCCTTCTCATCTTCATCTGACTCTTTAAAATATTATTATCTAATGATTTTAGGAGTGTCCACTAGATAACTAGATCTTTGTGCTACATCTTCATCTAATTTTTCATCAATTCTCTTTATGAAGCATCTGCTACCAAAAACTCTGATGTAATCAATTGTAGCTAGTTTGTCTTTCCATAACTCATAGGGAGTCTTGTCACTATTGACTCTCAATAATTATCTATTCTAAATATGCACTGTTATACCAACTACCTCTCTCTAATGTTTATCTGGTATCTTGGATTCATTTAGCATTATCCTTGCCATCTCCTAAACTATTCTATTTTTTTGCTCAACTACTCCATTTTGATGTGGAGTTTAGTTGCTAAATAATGTCTCTTTATCCCATGGTCTTCACAATACTCAATAAAATTATCTGATATGAATTATCCTCCTCAATCTAATCTTAGGAGCTTAATCTTCAAATCAATTTTATTCTCAACAAAAGCCTTGATTGCTTTGAAGTAGCTGAAATCTTCTAATTTTTTCTTCAAAAACATCACCCAAGTCATACGTGTAAAATTATCAATAAGCAACATGAAATATTTATCACCTTGAGTACTTTGAATTCTTATAGGTCTACACAAATTAGTGTGAATAATCTCTAACATCTAAGTGGTCAAGTATTCTTTTGTTTTGAACCATCTTCTGACCTACTTCCCATGTTGATATGGTTCACAAAGCGTGTTGGAGGGCTTTGTAATATTTGGAATATATTTAACTACTTGATTTTTATTGATGTTGACAAGATTATCAAATTTTGTGTCCCATTCTCTTTTACTATATCCAACTTTCCTCAACTTGACTCAAACAACATTTTTGACCTTTGATATCTGATAACATATACAAATTATTACATGTTCTCTAAGCATCTACAATCAACACATATGAATCTTTTCTCCTAGTTTCATAAATTTTTTCATAAGAATTTAATGTGTGTCCCTAATCACACATTTGGCTTATACTCAAAATATTATGCTTAATACCTTCTACATACAAAAAAAATTTAGTCTTAGTTCTACTATTATCCAAACTTAGTGTACCTTTTTCGACAATTCTAGTAGTAGTATTGTCTCCAATTTTCACTATGCCACCATTGATATTATTTAAGGTTATGAAATTTATCTTATCTCCTATCATGTGAATCAAACATCCACTTTTAATGAACCATGTTTGTTCTTCTTTTCTTGCATGCAAAGTTGTCTGAACTAACATAGAATCTTCAAGTTGTTTCTTGTGCCATGAACCTATCTAAACCTTTTTTTTTATGAATGGAACCTTGAAACTTTGGTCCTTATTGAATAAATAAAACACATTTATACAATTTCAATATGTGTCTAAAATTATTTCACTTTTAATAAACTATGGCCTCTTCATCAAACGTTGATTGAGGAGCAAAAGAGTTGTGGCTTCTTCTTGACTCTGCATGAGTTTCCTTCTCCTTGTTTCTAAAATTATTAGATATTTTTTGAAATTATATTTTATTATGACCATATTCATTACAATAAAAATATTAACCATGAAAATAAAATCTTTTTGTGTATCTTTGTCTTGATTATCTTTTGGAGCTCTGTTCCTTCCAACCTTCTTTATTTTAGATATCCTTTGTATTCTTCACTTATTCCCTTTTTGTTTCCTCTTTTGTAAGAGCTTCAACATAGTTCTTTTTATTTTAAAATCTAATACATGTCTTATCTGATATTAAATTTTGACTTTCTAATATCTTATTCAACATGTTAGTGCTATCCTCAAATTTTGAATCATTGACTACTTTATCATTGACTGCTTTCTTAATATCTTATTTTAAAGAGGTAATTTCAATAACATATCTTTCACATTCTTCACTTTTTAAAAATATGTTTTTAATATTTTTCATTCTTTTTGGCTTCTTCAAAGTGTGATTGTAGATCATCAATTATCTCCTTTGACTCCTTTTCATTTTTCTCGATCTGGAACTTCAATATTTGATTCTTCTTCTCAATAGCTTCTATTTCTTCTAAGGCATAAATAAGTTCTCCTTCCAGATTCACCTTGGCTTCATCCTCACTTTCATCATTTTTTCCTATTGATCATCTCTACTTTTAATTTTGGAGGTACCTTCATTTTCACCATTATTCTTATCTAGACATTTATCCTTTAAAGAACGTAACTCAACCTTCAACTAATTACACTCTTCTTCTATTGATTTAAAACTTGAATATGCAACCTCTAGATGATTCCTAAAATCTTTAATAAGCATCTTATCTTCTTTACATTATATAGCCAACTTAGAATCCAAGATACACACTTATTTCTTAAGAGCCTCAACCACATATTTTAACTCTTGATTCTCCTTCTTTAGCTACTTAGTCATCATGCTTTCCTAGATCTACCTTCAAGGTATAAAACTCTTTCCAAAGGAACCTACTCTAAACCAATTGTTAAGCATGATATATACTGAGAGGGTGGGTGAATAAGTATATCATATATCTTATAAACTTTCACTTAATCAAATTTTACTTAACCATACATTCAAGATATATAATAAAACTAAAATAATAAACACCACACAAGATAGAGAGAGATACCATATTTTAACATGGAAACCTAATGTGGGAAAAACCAGAGAGAATAATCTCAAGTATATGAATGAGCACCAACTCAAACTATAATATTCATAAGCACCAACTTGTAAGAGCACCAACCCCTTTGCTAAGCACTAATAAAATAACTATTCATGAGCACCAAAGCCTATTATGTATACCACACAACTATTTCTCAATGTTGCTTTCTCAACAAATGATAACACATTACTATAACTCTTTCTTTTCTCTCTTCTGCTCTTCCAAGATAGATATAACAATTAAAACCATGATATATTTCTTGCATATTAAAAATGGCTTCCCAAGCTTTTATTTATAGATTTACAAATGACCTTTGGCATTCACCCTTTATGACTCTTCACTCCTCATGGAAAATGGTGCCAAACTTGCATGACCCTTCGAATCCTTATATTTGAAAAGTCACATGGTGACCCTTCATAAGCAAATTCATCCTTTCTTATTTTGTCTTTATCTTGGTGACCTTTTGAATTCCTTGAGGTGACTCTTCATGAAAAAATATGTCATACCCTCTTTTGTCTTCACTTGATGACTCTTGGAATTCCTCAAGATGACTCTTCATGGGAAAATGTATCCCATTCCTCTTTCGTATTTACCTCTTAACTCTTTGACTTCTCCATGGGCCCTCTTTTAACTTTTATGCAACCAAATATATATTTGTTAATATTAAATAAATATCGACACATTTTAGACAAAATATGAACATTAAAAACACCTTTAGAAAATAAATGTTATGGGGCCTTTATCACCAATCCTAGATCTTTGACGTCAATGAAAATATTTCTAGCAAATTAGAGGTTAGAAACAAAACAAACAACTAAACTAAGTATGCATAGAAGACATACAATCATGTAAATGTATATATAATCTTGATTCGTGAAGAGAGAATCACATCCACATTATCTATCTACTCTTATAAAGGAGAAACAAAGATAGGAATACTTACCTTGAAGATGAACCCACTGAGCCTCAATCTCTCCCTTAGCCAAGGTGCTTCATAATATGTTTTTGTGGTATGTAAGGATAACAAAGACAAATCAACTCTAGGCTATGTAACCTATCTATGCATATAAAAGACTTCTCCATAAGACAAGATCCATATCTCCAAATAAAATACAGAACCTTAATCTTTATTCCTCAAGTAGAATGGTCAATAAGCAGATGTTTGTTCACACTTATTCTTCTTCACTTATCTATATTTAAATGGTTTGAAATGAATTTATATATATAGGTAGATATTACTCTAAATATTTTTAAAAATATTGGTTGTGTAGGGTTGGCCATGGTTGTCCTAGTGTGTTTCTAGGGATAATTCATTAGGTATGAGATAGGTTAGCTAAAATTCTAACAAACCCAAAAAGTGAAACATACCCTAAAATATATAGGGTTGACCATGGTTGACCTAGTTTAAATGATAGTCAAAAGAGAATTAAGGAAATAAAAGAAAGATGGAAAGAGAAAAATGAATAGAATGGGTAGAACTAATAAGAACAAGCTTATGGCTATTATTTTTAGGACATGAATGTGTAGATGGAAAGTGGCAAAAGGGACAACAATCTTACAAAGCACCAATGGTCTACCCACCCCTTTCCTAGTACACTTATTAAGGCATGCACTTAGAGAGATTAAGACTTGATAGGTTCCTATAAGATACAAAGTGTTAGTAATAAATAAAATTTTGAAAATATTATGTGTATACATATGCCCAACTTGAAGCTCATCACGTGTCACGTAAGTGTAACATAGGATGGTGATTCAAGAAATAGAACATGATAACACATAACACTAATAATAATTAAAGTGCATTGAGTAAAAAATAATATAAAGGAAAGGATAGAATTTAAAAACACATACCTTCACTTACCTTAGTGTTGTAGATAAAGAAGTAGATTGCAAGAGATTTGAAGGCATCTAGTGTGAAGAAAACTAGGTGAACCTATAGAAGTTAGTGAAAAAAATAACCAAAAATTGAATTTTTTGTAAGACAATCATGTGATATTGAAAAATAATCTCTATGTCATCAATAATCCAATTAATTTTATGTATTTTAAAATGGATGAGTAAAAACAAAGATATAGGTAAAATAAGAAATCTGTAAGACAAAAAGTAAATAATTTGAATTGATAAAAGTGGTTTTTAAATAGGGGAAAAGACAAGTCATTTATTATTTTGAATTTTTAAGGAGAGAAAAAATATATCTAGATACCTAGAGATATAATATGGTGAGGAGGTGATAGGCTAGATAGGGAGAGGCTCTAGAGGCAACAACGGATGTACTACAGGTATGAAACTATGAATCTCAAATTAGTTTTTAAAATTTGTATTGAATCAAGTGTATTTTTAGTAATTTTGAATTTTAATAATTTATATATGTGATAATGAGACAAAATTATATTATATGGGTATAAAATATGAAGTAAAGATGGTAATTTTAAAGGATGATTGGGTCCTATCCATGGTTTTACAATGCAACTCACAAATGAAATCCCAAGGGGAGTGATCAGTAGACAAACACATATTTCTCAAAAGGGAATATGAGGGATATAGGGAATGAAAATGGAATGTAAAAATCAAGACTTAGGCATCTTATGAGAAGGCCTTGGGAGACAAGAGGCATACTAAGGACATGAAAATACACTAAGTGATTTGTGGTCATCTATGTACAAAGGAAACCCATTTGTTATAGACATAAAGATTTATAGGCAAATAAGCATGCTAATAAGATGAAATAATGAAGGTATATTATTAAAATAAAAATAAAATGGACCTACCTTACCATGATGTATTCCCCATTATTTATGACCCCTTACAAATCCATCGATTTTATTCTCCTCATCTAATCTATAGGCTTGCCATACCCCAAAGGACCTCAAATCTAATATGAGGCCAACTATGGAGTTTTATCTTTGAATATAATAATTATATGTGATTTGATTCATGTCTTTTAGTGTGATTAAATTTTTAATAATATTTTTACCTTTTGATATCATTGCCTTTTATTTAAATGATTTGGATTTTAAATTTTGATGGATTTTTTAATATTCATCCTCCATACAGATCTGGAATGACCAATCATGAGAGATGTACTGATACACATGAATGGGTTGTAGGTTAAGGCTAAAGGAAGACAAGTAATCAAAGATAAAGACTAACTAAGACACTTAGGATTGATAATGGACTAGCATGTGATCTCAAGTATCAACCATGTATATGCTTAGTTTGGGGAAAAGGAATAAGGGAAAAAGGAGATCCCAAAAAATGGTGGACCGGTGTAATGAGATAGTAATGAGTAGGATTTTTTACTAACTGATCATATGGTAAAAGGGAGATAATGACCAAAGGGAACAAGATTTTTATAACCAAGTCACAATGATAACTAACCATGAAAAATGGAGATAAGAAATCAAACAATCATGAAGATAAAAGAAAAGAGTTTTAAGAAAAAATCAAGAAAGAGAGAGAAATAAATGATAAACAAAGAAAATCATATCCAAAATATACTTGATAAGATAATAAAGATATAGTACAAGTAAAAAATCACCATATATGATAGGAAAAATTTGGCATAATGTCAAATGATACAATAGATAGATAGATAAAGATTATATTGGAGCACATGTCCAACCTAAATGAAAATGTGAAATCACCATGCATGTGCTCATAAATATATATAAAAATGTCCACACACATTATCTAAGACATTAGATAAATCTCTATGAAACTGGAGATGAACTATTTCTAATGTCTTGTCAATCTTTACCCAATATTGGGAAAATACTTCTTTTCTAATCTCCTCAATAGAAAAAGTAGGAATTCTCAAAAGATCATGCTAATAAGGGAAATTAGGCAAGGGATAGTCAGGAGAATGTGTGGGAGTAGGCTCTACAAGGGATGTAGGAATCACTAGTGGAGAAGGATCCATGGGTGAGGGAAGGTCAACAGTTGAAGGAAATATTGGTGGAGGCATAGAAGGTGGTGAAAAGACCACAAGAGGTGATGGAACCATAAGAGTTAGATCCATGGGAGAATAAGGAGGAACCTTCTTATTGGAATGAATTATGAGAGGAGAGGTAAAAGGTTCAGGAATGGCTATAAGGTGATCATTAAGATGTTTTTGAAGGATGCAATAACAATTAGTATGATGGGTGCCACATAAATGCCATAGACAATATACTTCACCATATTTGGGTAGACATTAAAGAATTACCTCCAAGGGAGGTATTGATTTGTCTGATGATGAGGAAAAAGGATGCATGGTATCAATATATTGTAATAATTTGTGATTATGGGTGGAAGAGTTGTTATCTATCCCATAGAAGTAACAAATACACTTGTGAGTGGTTTTAGTAGAATCACTCATGAAAAGAGGTAACATATGAGTATAAGAAGTTGAAGAGAACTCATTGGCCCATTAGTGGGTAGAGGAGCCATCTTAGGAAATATAATTAAACCATCACCAAGGGAGGGTAATGATGAAGAAGGAATACAACTAGGATCAATAAAATCAAACATAGGGGTAGACTCAATGATAGTAGGAGTGAAAATAGGATCAACTATAACAATAATAGGAAGAGGCTCAATTATAGTGGGCTCTATTGATGGAGGAGTGAGATATATATAAGGTATAAGGAGAGTTAAACTAACCTTAGGGGTAAGCTAGCTACAAAATTTAGGGTACCTAGCAAAGCAGTAAGCCCTAGTCATAGCATGATCCATGAACATAGTCCTATAAGGATCCTTAGAAATTGGAGGTGTTGACACCATCTCTACCCTATGATAAAGGGTAAGAATACAAAAATTAGGAACTATAAGTGAAGTAAAATTATGAGATGCATGAAAAGACTCAAGTAATTTAGAATAATAATGGATACTCTCAACATCACAGGGTTGGATAAGACCACCTAATAATGGATCATCTAAGTAATATCCATCATCATAATTTGGGGTGTGAAGATCAATGACATAGGTAGGGATAACCTTGTCATCCAAAGAATCATGGTGAATAGAATGCCTAGTCATAGTTAAGACTATGGGAAGGTCATCATAAGGGGGCTTGTGAGAGTAATTCTATAAGGATGTAGGAAGCTGTAAGATGAGATAAGTTGAGAGATCAAAAGTTTTGATCTTTAAGCTAATCTCATAAAGCTCATCATCATCATCATCATAATCTAAGAGGTTAGGAGGAATGTTATGAATGA
>JARHVA010010796.1:0-25000 GCA_037957365.1 Torreya grandis
AATATGTGATTTGATGCATTTTCATGTAATGTGGACCTATAATGTGTCTCAAGTTGAAGTATCTTTTAAAATGTAACCTCTATTATGTACGTTGTGTATAATATCTATCAAAATTTTGAGAAAATAGACTCAAATATGAATAATTGGTGTCAAAATGCATAATATTTTGACCCAAAAGTATATATGAATCATGCAAATTATAACAAATTATTTAAATTATTTCATGTGGATGCATGTCTCTAAAACATGACCCTACTAATATGCCCCCCATTTTGAGGTGAGTGTAATGTATCATGATAGTCAACTTATCTAAAAAGGATAAAACAATGTCAAGGTGGGCCACAAATCAAGGATCAAAATTGAAAAGACATAAATACACAAATCTCTTAAACATGAAAATGAAAATATGTAAGAAGAGATAATCTATTATAGAATCAAAATCAAACATGAGAAAAATAAGTTGTAATCATTCATTAAAATTACATTATCTAAAGATCTTTAGGACAAGTACATTATATAGAGAATAAAAAAACAACTCAAAATTTGAAAATAGGGTTAAGACATATTTTCCCTAATTAAATAAAATCTCTCCTAAGTAAGATAAATAACATGTGTAGGTAAAATACATAAAATAGAATAAAAATCTACACTAACACCCCCCACTATGTATCTTAGGTTGGTAGAATAAATGGCTCCTAGAAATAAGTCCTAATGAGGTACCTATGTAATTATAAAATCTACCCATAATAATAGAAAGAATCCCCAGAGGAGAGAGAGGAGAGAGAGAGAGAGAGAGAGAGAGAGAGAGAGAGAGAGAGAGAGAGAGAGAGAGAGAGAGAGAGAGAGAGAGAGAGAGAGAGAGAGAGAGAGAGAGAGAGAGAGAGAGAAGGAGAGAAGGAACTAAAAATACCCTTAAAAGATTATGTTGAAGCTACCTGCACTCTAAGTAAAGCTCAAAATGATCAATGTTGATTATGATATCCTATAACTGAAGACTTAATAAGGTCCATCTACATCAAATAATTTTTTTCCTTTACAATAGGAAGAACACAATAACTTCTTTGAAAATCTATTCTTTCCATAATAGAATATAAGTTTAGCAATATGAATATCTTTGAACTTCATGAAAAATTGATGTGTAGCATAAGTTTGGTAGGATCATGCATAATAATTGAAATTAGTGACATTGAAGTATACCTATTATAATAAAGACATGGAAAATTCACTGAAATAATGTTTATGGGAAGTGAAGAGCATAGTTTAACACACTTCACAATTGAATAATACATATCCAAAAATAAAAAAGACTTGTTGATACTCTCTAAAAATGTGGATGTACTACATAACACAATAGAGGCACTCACATATATGCACAAAAAACAATCCTACGATGAAAAAATATATGATGGATATGAAAGTGGTTCCAATAAAATTATGTCTCATGTCTGGGAAAACATCATCCAATAGGGGTGGTTTAATAAATAAAAGAGAACTATACAATCAAAATGTGTTTTCACAAGAAATATTAGGGGAGAAAACTATAATATGAGAATGATAGTCTCTAAATATATTCTTAATAATTCTCCAAATAGTATGAGGGCATTCTATGTGTTCCAAATGGTGTAGTAGATCCATGGAAATAAACATCAATAAATGACTAAGAACAATGTCACATGAATTAAGCTTCTCATAATATTTAATTAGATCAGTCGGAGTAGGAACCTATCTATATAAAAATGTATAGAGGTCTTTTTGAGTGAAAAATATTCGATGAGCAAAACCATGAAGTATAGTTTTTCCTTCCAATAAGAAGGAATGAAGATGAATCTTTCCTCAGAGTGTTCTCTTGAACATACCTCTCAGAGAATGTATGTTAGACTCAATGAAAAATACATTTACATAAAGGATATAAATATGTGAAATTAGAGACACAATTGATAATTCATGATTAGAATATGAACGCTAGACTCATATGAAAAATGCAACCATAAATAAGAATAATCCATGCAAATGTGACACTTTAGTGATAGAAATAGAGTTTGCAAGAGATAAAAGAAAGGAAATGCAACACCCATGAAATTATTGAGTTTCAATTGTATAAGGTCTTATAATAGCACCAATGCATATAGATAAAAAAATGCACTTTAAAAACAAGCAACACCTCAAAAGGAGTTGCTTGCTAAAAATTATGTGAGTTTGAAGTTCATGAAGAAACTCTACCTTGAAAAAAAATAAATTGGATTGAAAAAAATATTGACCCAAATTTTACACCAAAATTTAATCCCCTTTGGGTTTCTTATCAACAAGGTCTAGAATATCATATGACTAGGGGTTAATCCCTAGGATGAGTGCCCATCCCCCTTTAATAATGTCATATGAGGGGAGTTTTATGATGTCACTATGATGAAACCCAATTCTAAATGATTAGTGATGCTCATTACTAGATTAAATTTGACATGAATATAGGCATTGCTAGACGCAAAAAATAAAATGTCATAATTCTCAAGAAGCAATGAAAAAGGGAAGAAATGTAAGTAGGTGGAAATAGAGGTGGCTAGAAAAATAGTGGGAACAATGAATGATGTTTTTGAACAAGGGTTAGGTTTCAAATGATGTCTGAAAAAGAATCTAGTTCTAGCTAATGTTTGAGTAGGTCTTGGATCATACCAATTGTATAGATAACCATCGAGTTTTATTGAATGTGTGGGTAACCATATAAATCCATTGAGTGAATACAAAGCAATCAAATTTCACTAGCAGTGAAGTTCAAATTCATGTGTGTGTCTTGGTAGGATTAGATTTGTACCAAGTGTTCTGTAGGGTTTCAGGATCCACCACATGTCCATGAAATGGTGTAGATATGACAATGTCTATATAATGATAAAATTTCACCAAGTCTTGAAAACACCAAAAATATTTAGATTTGGTGATGTAATGCAAAAACTAGTCAAGACCCACCAAGTTTATTTATAAACATATAAAACCATAGAAATGGATTTTACAAGAAGTCTCCCATCATATGGATTGTTGTGGATTCTAAATAATTACCTTTAAACCCTCATAAAATGGTTGAAACTAATTCTAAAAAAACTATATCATTTTTATAAACATCCTTAGGGTTTTGCCTCCTTTTTAATCTAATGACATTGTATATTTTCAGTAAAATAAAATAACAATAAATAGATAAATTATAAATAAAACCTTTTCTCTTATTCTTTTTTTAAATATGGATTATGAAGGGATCCTAAAAGAAGAGAAAAATATGATAAATGGTGAATATACAATATGGAGGATCAAAGAATGAAAGATCTAAGGCACACAAGCTAGAATCTCAAATTTTCACAAGAGAAGTTAGTGTATTCAGGTAACATATTTAGCTTTGATACCATGTCATAGTGGGATACAATCAAGGATCGAGACTAGATAAAAATTAATGCAGGAATATCTAAAACATGCAAGATATATATGTAGAAGAGGTAGTCTAATGTAGAATAGAAATAAAAGATAAAAAAAAAGTTGCATTCATACATTAGAATTGCATTAACCAAATAGATTTATAAAATGTACATTATATATAAATGCAAAAAAAAAACTCAACATTATAAAATAGGGTTAATCCATATTTCTAATAATGAAATAAAATGACATCTAAGTGAATCCTAAGCAATCTAATTGGGGAAACCCATTAAATGTAATAACAACCTATACTAAATATTAAGCATGTTATATTTGTATCATTTGTATAGTTAAAAACCATATATTGGTATCATGTCTAAGTATATATGAATGAATGTCATAGTATCCAAGCATAACAATCCCTAATTTACATGACATGGATCATGGAAAAGTTTTTGAGAAACACACACAAGCTCAAAAAACAATCAAGTAACCCACTCACCTTATGAGTGCATCTCCTAAAATGCAAGTGAAAAAATAAAAATAATGTGTATCAAAGGATAAATTCAAAACAAAAACACTTGCATTTATGTAAATATTAGAGAAATAAAAACTTTAAAATACAAGATTAGAGTAACAAAAGATTCAAAAGGAAAAGTTAAAGTAATCCACACTACAAAAATATCAAGATGAAAAAGAAAAATTACAAAAGTCACAAAAATATAAGGAACATTAAAAAAAACAATGTATTACAATATAAGTTTTACAAAAAGATAAATTGGTGTTAAAACTCAAGGTAAGCAAACAAACATGCTTGAAGCAGGACTTGTAACAATAGAGGTCAAAAAGTAGGATAAACTTGAAAATGCTAAAGTTTAAAATATGGTTACAAAGGCTACACCTTTTTATTTTTATACATATACTTATGGCACATTTGTTTCAAGAAATTTTACTTATTTATCATAACTCAGAGATTTTTTTCCTCATATTGAGATAATTTAATGACTTGTGCCTTTTTAAACACTCTAAAATAAAATTCCATTATGCCAAAAAATTTAAAATTAAAAAAATACTTAGCATTGTACTTTTTTAATAGCCTATTTGCATATGATATTTAATTTATGTTAGTATCATATAATTTATATTATATACACAATTAATTTTCACATGTACTTGATGTGATACAATAATACACTGGATCCATGATACATGCATGTATAGATGTTTGAAGTTTCCTCTACCCACATGACACACTACATTGGGGGAATATGCTTCTATTGATCATTATTGATATAGGTCTATTATCTTATGATCACTTTACATTTTCATGTCAATATTATATACTAGCACTTACATATGTTTATACTCATGCTTACATATTCCACAGTGTGCCAAAAATTCACAACAATTGGGGGAATATCTTCAAAAATAAATTGAGAAGCTATTTTAAAGGTAGGATAATTAAATAATATATTTTCCTAATATTTTGATACAGTGTTGAATTATGAAAATATTCTAAATATAGAAACTACAATGATATTTAGTAATTTGAATGATAAAAGACAAAAATGAGATAATACTTAGCTTGTTCATTGATGTGCAATCATATCTAATAAATGTAGGTATAGAAGAAGGCAAAATGACATTCCATAGGGATTTTTTATATTTTGAATATTATCTCATTAGCTGGCTAGACATTACCATCAAAATTTTAACACTACCATCGATGCTTATATCTAGTTTCCAATTTTTTGTCTATAATGAAGTACATGTATTTTTATGCATATTCAACTTACACATGTTAGGGTTCATTACCACCTTAGAAATTATATATTTGGATCATACATACAAGTTTTGGATATATGTATGTAGTTAAAAACTCTAGGTCCTCTAAGTTGGACATGTCACATTGACAAATATGGGTAAGTGGGCTCAATTGAATTCAAGTTGACCTCAAAGACCCCTCTTTCAATTAGAATTGCCTACATAGACAACACTCTAAAAAGAGACTCAAAATTATATGTGTATCCCCATTATGCAGACTTATGTGTGAATAATTATGCATTATGCTATATGAGAGGGCATATAATGATGTATCTTATAAATTGAAAAATACTAATAATGGGATGCACTTGAAATGCTTCAATCCTGTAAGAATACTAATCTTAGTATAAATTTTAAAATAGAAAGAATATGGAAATTTTTAAATATTGAGAATTGTGCTCACTTGGTATAAGATATATGTGCGCTTAATTTACACTTGATGATAAAGAATGCTCTTTGACTTGTATTTGTGCCCGATCTCTTGAAATTATCTCACTATAGGGTTAAAATAATACTATATAACAACCTATACATGTAAAAATATTTGTAATTTTAATCATTTATAAGGTACAAAAACTAGTAGCATACCTAGGACACTATCATCGATGCTATTGTCCTAGACTAGATGATAGTGTCTGTGAGAATAATAAGTTTCAAAAGATCTCTAACTACCAAGTAAGATGAACTGTTTAGGTTAAAGGAAATAAATTTATACATTGGTGTGTACAACATGTGTTAAATTGAATTGATCCCTATTTGATTTTATTTTTTTGTATTGCCTACAACCAATAGCATTTTAAAGTATCATTATTTCATATATAATGAAATTGAATAATTGAAATACTTGAAAGAGAAGATAGAAAGGAAAAAAACACATATGTGTTTCATTTCAAACATGTTTACCCTTGGTTTTTTGTTTTGGTAATGATGCTTTTTTGTTGAAAAAATTAAAGATAGACGTTAAAAACTTAACCTTGCAAACATGAATAATATAATTTGAGGGTGATTATGCCCCCAATCTATTGTAATGATGACTTGTTCCATGGTGATCGAGATGGTTGATTCTTAATTGCATGATTCAAGTGTATACATAATATAACCAATCTTTCCTGATCAAATTGTATAACCATCTCAACCTAAATAATGAAATTAGTGCTAGGGCCATCAAGTGCATTGAATATCAAGCCAACTACTCAAGGGAGTCAACTCTTAAAGACATAAAATCTCAATATGTGCATCTTAAAACCAACTCCAGCAAGTACTAATACGAGATTTTAGGATTTATAGGACTTACATGTTAATAAAAATTAGATAATTTTCTATGACATTTTGAATTTCATCGCAGTCCAGTTAGGTTTGCACTATTTATGAGTTTTATGCAAACTTATTTCTACATATGAATTTTTTAAGCAATTAAATTGATATACAATAATAATAAAATAGACGATCTATGTAAAAACATCATTGATATTTAAATCTTATTTCAAAACTTAAAGTATGACTAAAATACTAAAAGCATGCTAGACAAGTATCAAAACATAATTCCCACAAAAGCATTTATAATGGAAAGATGTCTTCTATAAATGCTTTTATGCTTTAAAGAAACCAATATGGTTGATTAGAAATATAACAAAATCCCCCCTCCACTAATTAATGGAGAAGATAATGAAACTATTATTTAATTTTATATTTAAAGAATAAAAGATAATAATTAATTAATATGGTGTATGAAATTTTTAAAATTAAAATTTTAAGAATGATTTCTTTTATATTTCTATAATAATTGATAGTATAAGTTGTTAAAGCTAATACATTCGAAAAAATTTATTAAATCATTTAAATTTATAATTTAATTATTTTTTAATTATAAAATATAATTAAAATAATGAAAAAACATTTACATACCATTAAATTTGAAAAATATCCTTTTCAAATTATTTTTACGAATTATATCTGACTCTATTTCTTTTACATATCAAACTCTTAGAAACTTAACTATAAACCTTATAATAATAATAATACAACCCCCACCTCCAAACGAATGATTCAACACAATGATAAAATAATGAAGACTACAAAACTATTATAATATTAATTTCCTATGGGATTAAAAAAAAAATGGTACTGCGTATTATGACGCCCATAAGAATCTATTATGCTTCAGATACCATAATTCATGTCATGTCAATGTTAAAAATTAAATAGGTAAAAAGCAAGCATAATTCAAACTCTTTTATTAGAAAGATTTAAAGAGAACCCTTTTCTTAGGGTTTAGATTGATTTGATAATAAAGAGATGAGAGATTTATCTTTCTATATAAATTGATTTTGTTCCAAGCGCGAGTCTAAAATTTTATATCCATGGAATCAATATAAATAGATTTTGTTTCAATCACGCGTCTCAAATTTTATGGGTGCATGAATAAATTATATTTCAAACTTTTAAATTTTTGGTAGGACAGTTCTAATTAAAGGTTAAAACATTATATTTTTAATACTCTGAAAATTATATATTCTTTATTAAGTTTTATTTCTATTTTAAATATAATATAAAATGGAAGTTTAAAGGAATTACATCCAAGTAGATGTAAAAATGTATAATGTTGACTTATTATTCTTTGAATACAAATTTTATTTTTTGTTATTTTTTTTTAATTATAATTATCTCTTAATATTATTAGCCTACTTTTAAACTTATGTAAAAATATTAATTACAGTTTTTTTTTTTTTTAATAATCTAATAAATATTTAATAAATTTAATTGATTATTGATTTAATGTGGTATCATGAAATTTTAATTTTTTCGATTGATTATTGTAATTTTGAGTACAAGCAAATACTTTTTTTACATATATGAATCTTAAAAAATTATTTTAAAAAATTATTTATTTTAAAGTTGTATAATTTTGAGGTACTTGTGTGTTTTTTGGTTATTGGTATAGAATAACCATTATTAATGTGTTTTTTCATTTGGTATTGTTTCTCCCATTCTTATTTCTTATATTTTTTTATTTTTTCTTATATTTCAAAATCTATGAATGTTGGACCCCAAATTTTGACCAAGTGTTTTAGATTTTTGGTGCAAAAAACATATGGTGTGAGAGGAACATGGCACAAGAAGATCATGGCATAGAACTAGCATGGTAGAAGAAGACAGTGTTGTGGAACCAAAAAAGTGTGAGAGGATAAAGATGAAAAAAATAACAAGCACGAGAAGACCCAGTCAGAGATGGAACATAACTATGAAGAAATCGAGACCATAGGAATTGAAACAATAGTGAGAGACTTAGAGAGTGAGGGAAGCGAGAGATGGTTGAGGAGCAATTCTCAAGGACCATATAGACTTTAATCATCATGAGTTTCAAATTGGCCTACAAAGAGGAAGATATTTGGCAGCAAGGATCTAGCATCAAACCAAAATATAGGGGGCATGAAGGCTCGAGTCCTTAGGAATATACAAGTGAAAGAAAACCATGATTCTTAGTCTACTAAGATATCATTGGTTAATCACTGATTTTTCATCTATTATGTTACTACTTGGTTAGTAAAAAAAAAGTGTAAATACCCTTGTTTGTAATCATGTAGGGTGATTGATAATGAATAACATATAGAGACTATATAATATAGACATGTATATATTTCAATTAGTTTAAGTGTTATTCTTCAAGTAATTTATAGATGAGAATTAACAATGGGGTACATTGAGTAATTTATTACTTATATTTCATTATGATATTAATCGAACATGCATTGTATGAATTTGCATAGACAATATTTTGGACTTCATGGCATTTGTCTTTGTGTTCTTGGTTGTTGTGATTAATGAGTCAAGGTCTACAGTCGTGTATTTATCTTTCTATGTAATTTTTAATCATATATAAGAACAAACTCAAATATATGACTAGTATGTTACTGAGCAACATAACCCATGAGAACTGATCTCTTGATACATGCTTCAAGTGAGTTTGCAAGAAATTAGTCTAACATGAAACGCCAACATGTAAGCTTGTTGGCACTACAATTTAGCACCTAAATAAAAACATAATTAATAAAATAATAACCCAACATTTTGGTTGTATTTTTGAGACCTATAGTGCTTATTGTATAGTAGTGGAAAATGCCTAAACATTTATCCCTAGAAAGTATGGAAGAATGGATTATCAAGGCTGAGGATAGTTTTGAGGTTTCTTATCTTAAACCAAGAATTTCCACACATGCATTGGTGGAAACATCTCTAAAACTCATTATATGAAACCTTCTTTGTCAGAGTCCCTATTCATTTACATTCTTGACTCTATTCTTATGCTCAAGGTTGATCATGAAATTTTGGGAGGAGACAAGATTTGATAGTAGAATATCAAAGGGATTTGGCATGACTAAGAACAACATGGATGTGAGATGTTAATACATGGTGGAGAGGAGTATTAAATAGATACATCTTGGAGTATGTTGTAACCACTTACTCTTGCCCTGAAGAAGCTAAGTTCTATTTTATTAGATAAACATGTCGTCGGTATATGAGACATTTCACACTATAAGTAAAGAAGTTATCTATTGATTATTGTAGTGATATAAAATGCAAAAAAATAGTAACTTAAGCATGGTCAATGACACCCAATCCTTAGGTCCCTCTTGCTTTCTCTCATGACCATCATAGGCATCTTTTCACTGAATCCCAGTCATCTGTAGCCTTTGAGATTTGATCCCAACTAAGCCAGATCCGTTTTTCCATGACTAATCCATCCCTCCAAGTCCCGTCAGCTCAAGATAAAAATTTTGAACTTAGAATATAACACTGATGCCACTCTTATCTACTTTTGGTGGTCCTATCCAAGTGCAATTTTGGCCCCAATGGTCAATTCCTTTTGGTTCCCCATCCTTATCCTTGTTGGCCTGACTCAAACACATTTAATCCATGACCAATAGCTCCCTATAAAATCCCATTCAAATATCATTTTAAAAGGGTTGGTCATTATTGCTAATCAAGGAAGAATATAAGCAATACTACTCAAATAATCTTCCCTATTCTCTACATACAACCAACCAGTATGCTTAAAATTTTATTCAAATCCATACACCAATCCCTAACCACCTCAACTACATCTAGTTTAACATTTTACATATTCATACACTCAAATTACACAAAACACATCAAGTGGGATAACTATATATGGCTCGATCCCTCTCTAGAGTGTTCGTGTGTAGGTAGTGTGACCATACAAGGGGTGTGGATACACGTTCAGTGAATATTACGCACACTAACCCCCCTTTTCCTAATTTTTAAAAAAATCATAATGGACTCTAGGGTTTGAAGATTAAAAATCTCTCTACAGGGAGCTCTACAGACTTCCAAGTATTGAAACTTCATTGACAGGGTCACACAAACCTGGCAAACAAAACCCATAAAGCTAATATCCTCAAGAAAATGGAGGTAGAGGTGGACTATAACACTAGTGCCACTCATGTCATCTTTTGCTGCTCCTATCTAATCATAAAATGAAGATCAGATCTCAGTTTTTGATAGTGTTCCACTTCTGCATAGTGAATCTCAGACCTTGTTTTAGTCATACCATCTAGTTTCTAGCTAATTCTTATTTTCTCCATCTTGTTACTATCTTTACAAAAATAAAAAATGTAATCTAATTTACACAAATCAATAACTTAACAATTGCATATTTATTTACTGATTTTACTACTTAGACCCTTAAACTAAATTAGGAATCATACATCAATATTATCAAAAAGGTTAAATTTTGATAAAGAGAAAAATCAAAATAAAAATGATAATACAAATTTTGATGTTCATTATCCACCACATCAGACTCTTGATTAGCTTCCACCAATTGTTAATAATGAAGTTGTCCTCAATAAAGATTTGATCCTACAAAGGTTTCAAGAAAGACTTTGAGACCATCCCTAAGATCTTACTCTTATTTTACAATCTATCATGTAAATAAAAAAGGATAAATAATTTGAGTCTTCCATTCCTTCAGAGAAATTAGTTATAAATGACACAATAAGGGAAACTATGTGTCAATAACCACTTACAGTAGCCTAGCCTGCCTCTATGCCACCGGCTACAACTAGTACATCTTTGTCTCCTTATTTGGTATCCCTTGTGAAAGAGATACAATCTCTTCAATTCAAGGTGCTACATCTTGAGCAAGGTGCCTCTAGACCTACATAGGCTTTGGATTCTTTTTTTTATTGCATACACCATTGGCATATCACATTACATCTACACCCTTGCCATAAGTTTTTATTCAACCCAAACTTATTTTATATGATGTCAAGGGTGATCTAGAGACATATTTGAGAGTTTTTCATGTAGCATGTTTGGACTATGTACCAAATGACTAGATACTTACCAAGCTATTTCCATGGAACCTAAAGGATTATGCCTTATAATTATTCTACAATATACCAAATCAGTCGGTAAATATATTCAATGCTTTAGCCTAAATGTTCCTAGTTCATTTTAGCATTAGCATTGGTGATAAGGTTTCATATGCCCAAGTTACACAATAGAAACAAAGATCAAATGAGCATCTCATAGATTATTTTCTTTGATATAAGACTATTTTGGCTAAGATGACTAGCCCCATGGCCAACCAAGAGTTACAAGATATTTTTAAATAGAGTCTCTTACCGGTTTTTCATGAATCAATTATGTTCAAAAGATTATCTTCCTTCACTAAATTGTGTCAGAAACTAAAGGAAAGAGAATTCAAATTAATTTAAATGGGTAAACTCAATTACAAAAGTGTCTTAGAAACAATAAACAAGACTAACAATAATGTCCCATACAAAGTCAAGGTCAATGATAGAAAAATTTATAATCAACCTATAGTTAATGTGGCTTTTGAGCCCCCTCAGTGAGTGGTTTTATCAACACCTCCTTGTTTAACCCTCACCAATCTACTAATTTCTCCTACTAGAGTTTTACAATAGCTATTTGAATATAACATCATATCTCTTCCTCCTATTTGGGAAGTTGATCTAATAAAGCCTCTTCTACTAGAATATGATCAACATGCATTTTATGAGTTTTAGAAGATACTAGGCCATACAATAAATAAATGAATAAGTTTGAGACACAAGATATAGGATTTGATAAATGGCAATCATGTTGATCATGGCACTTTAGTTGAGCCTCCTTAGGCAAAGCAAACACAAGATAAAGCTTTGAAGATATTTTCAAATCCCTTTCTACAAAATTCTAAATAAGAGATTGGGGACACATCAGGGGTTTACCATGCATATCATGTAGATCCCACACCAGATACATACATGGCACCTTCAGTTTTGCCACATCCTTTGAGTAATATGATTAGTGTATACAAGTTTAGAGTTCTAGCTAGACCTTCCATCTCCTTCTTAGAGCAAGAGATTCTATAGGATGATTCGGACTATCATGCACTCTTTACTAAAGTTTACATTCATAATCATCATATTCATAATGGTCTCATAGATAATAAATGTAGCGTGAACATGTGCATTATGACATTATTACAGCATTTGGGATATTTAGAGTAGGATATTACCCTGATGGACATAGTTATCAGTAGATTTAGTGGGCACATATATAGTTCATTGGGTGAGATTGTAATTCCTTTACAATTTGGTCCAACACACATAGCCACACCATTCACTATAGTTCCTAGTGCAAGAGTTTTTGATATGTTACTTGGTCGACCATGGAACCAAAACCTTTGAGTAGTACCTTATATAGTTCACAAATGCATGAAATTCATTCATGAAAATTAGTTTGTTATATTTGGTTGAGTTTTATTTGAGTTACCACTCCCCACTATAGATCCATCTTCTACTTTGTAGTCACTAGTTTTAATTCATCCTCTAGTTCTAGTTTCTCCACCAGTTATACTTCTTCCTCTAGTTTTGATTCAAACATAGATGAGGCATCCATCACCAACATAAAGAGTTCATACACCTCCACATCTTTAATATTCTAGATAGCTCCCATCTACAGTGTTCACACCTATGGAAGTATCATTGAGATCTCATACATATACTCATAGAGCACATGTTCATAGATCTTATCCTACTACTAGATGGGTCCCTAAGAGCCCTATAGTTGGATCCAATTCTCAAAATTATAGGGGGACCCCACACTTGGTTTTTAGTATAGATATTTTAGAGAATTTACATTATATATAGCTTTTAGATCCATAGTCTTAGCATTTCCATCATGCTTCATGATCACGTATGATTCCCCTCCTTGATACAGGACACCATGATAGGGAATCTCCCATGAGACTCATTGGTTGGTATCATTTATCCTCAATTTTAACTATACATAGTTTTTTATGATTGATTGTATAGAGCTCAAAATCTAAGAAATCTAAAAACAATATAACATTTCAAAAATACAAAAACATTCAAATAATTCAAAACATCAAAAATATTTTGATTGTATGCATCATTCATTGTTTACATTTCTACTATCATGACTAGACTTACATTTGTTGTTCTATGTTATTTTTTGTTGATTTATCTACATTACCATGCTTCACTTGATCTTATTTGAGTGTGTGCAGTGACATCCAAATCCTTGATTGCTTCCCTCTACCTATTGAGGGGGAATCCTACTTCTACATTGATACATACATTGATATACATACCCACAAAGAGCATCTTCTACATGACTACACCATCTAGGTTGTGTCATTCCTACACCACACACTCTAGTTATCATGTTGATGTATATTACTTACTATCTTATATAGATTCCTCTATCGGCACTCACTAATATATATCACTTGTGTATTTCTTAGCATATACCTAGTCTTGTACTAACATGTCTCACATACTCTCATTTCATTCTTCGATTAGACTAGATATGATTGCATTTCTAGTTTTACATGTTTTAATTTCTTTCTTAGCATAGCTAGATTGTTTACATTTTTTAGTTCATGTTTTGTCTCTTGTATAGGATTTAGGAAATTTACCAATGTCCTTTACTTCTATTCATGTGTGTAACATAGGACATTTTCCAATGTACTTTATATGTATTCTTCTATGTGATTGTGGTTTTCATGCTAACCTTGATTTTTTCAATTATATGTGTATGTGGCATTTGAACATGTCTTATATGCTTGCCTTATAGTTTGAGTGACATGTGCCCATGTCCCTTATTTACATGGCCCCTTAGACACCCTTGAATGCTTCTTGATTCTTTCATTAAATGCTTGATTGCTTGTTTTCTTCTAATTATTTTTAATTCCATGATCCAAATCATGCATTATCTTACTTTCTTAGATTCCATGATGGACATCATGCTCCATCCCTCCATAAAAAATAACAAATAACCAAACTTCCAATTTTTATTCATTACTTATCACATGTTATTACATTGTTATATCTATCTAGGTATACCCCTGTTGATTTAACAATCTCTCATTATAAACCATGTTATATCTTGAGATATCTGATTGATTATCATTAATATATCATGTATCTTTGCAGTATAACACACTTGCATGGCTCTTTCTTTTGAGGGAAGTCATTACAAATTCTTCATTCCTACCCTTAAAAGATGGGTAAATAAGTAGGGGTTTTTTCATAGAGATCAAAGCTCCTAATGATAAAAAAATAGCATTTACAACACCCAAAACAACAACTAGACATCAAAATAATTAGAACAGATCAAGCAGATAATGAAAATGTTAGAATAATTACTAAATTTGGCTTAGGACAATAATTCCAAGATCGGACTATAGCTTTGGTGCCACTACTATCCATTTTTGGTGATCTTGTCCAAATAGCAAAAAAACTAGACTTTCCATAAGTAGGTAGAAAAAGTAGGTTCATCTATAGTTTTGCACAGTCAGACTAGTTCAAAATCAATAATTTTTGGTACACTTTTTCTATATAAGGGTAATCATGTGTGGCATGATTTATCTCAATTCTAGTTTGAGATACGATAACTGATATAACTTCTAGATCAGAATCCATGTTCTAAACAACAGTGATTGGGGGTAATGTGCATGACACATTTCTTTTCTTTTCTTTTATTTTCAATTTCAACATTACCCAGGCATTCTCAGTAGTTACATGCCTTATTCCATCTGTAGGTGGTTGGCATCATTCTAGAGTGGCTTTCATACAAGCCTAACTTCCACATTTTAGAGTGGCTTTCATATAAGCCTAGTGCACTAGTTTTGGAGTGGCTTTCATAGAAGCCTAATGTTTATCTTTCAAAGTGGCCAAGAGTAACATAGTTTCTATCATACATTTGGCTATCCACCATTGTAATATTATATTATATCCATGGGATTAAAGAGCCATCTCATATGACACACATTTCATACCAATATCAGTTTATAAGATTCACTTTATGGGGAAATAATAGAGCCAAAGGACTAGTTAGCCTTTGTATTCTTGACCCACCTATTTAAAAGGATTAGACACACAATCCAAACATCAATTAGCACATGTATGACCACCTATCTTTACTTAGTAGGTGACGACAGAGCCAAAGGGGCAGCCTTTGCATTCTTGAGCCACTCTTGGGAAATTGAGCACACAACTTAATTTGTGATATCACTCTTGGTACAATATAACCAACATATTCAACATCACTCAACACCACAATAGGTTTTGTATTCATCCACATACCTGGTGAGGTGTATTCATTCATTTATCATCCTCTTTCTCTCTCTCTCTCTTACCCAACTTTGTATGTTCCTATTTTAGATATAGTGTATATAGTAAGAACTAATCTACTCTTTATTTTTCTTGCATATCCATAATCCAGAATGTGCTCTCTCTATGCACACCTAACATCATATAGTTTCATGATCTTCACCCTTATAGGTAAGTTCAAGCATGCTTTCTATTTTTTATTTATCCTAATATTTCACTTTTCTATATCACTAGAATAATGAGGGGTAAATGTGGTCATATAAAATGCAAAAATTGGTAACTTGAACATGGTTAATGACACCCAATCTGTAGTTCCCTCTTTCTTCCTCTCATGACCCTCAAAGGCATCTTTTCACTGATTCCCAGTTATCTATAACCTTCTAGACTTGATCCCAGTTGATCCAGACCACTTTTTCCATCCCCCCAAGTCCCTTTAGCTTAGGATAATAGCACCACACTTAAAATATAGCATTGGTGCCACTCCTATCTACTTTTAATGATCTTGTCTAAGTGTAATTTTGGCCCTAATGGTTAATTCCTTCTAGTTTCCCATCCTTCTCCCTGTCAGTGTAACTCGAGCACATTCAACCCATGACCAATAAATCCTTATAAAATCCTATTTAAAGATCATTTAGAAAGGGTTGGAAATTATCATTAAGTAAGAAAGAATATAATCAACACTACTCAATAAATCTTCCATATTCTCTACATACGACGAATCTATACACTTACAATCTTATTAAAATCCTTACATCAATCCATATCCACCTCATGTACATCTTTCTTAATATTTTGCATATTAATACACTCAATTTGCATAGAACACATCATGTGGGAGAACTACATATATTTTGACACCTCTTCAAAGTATTGGTATGTAGGCCACATGGCCACATAAGGGGTGTCGATACACATTCAATGAATATTGCACATACTAACACTGATCTTCCTAAAAATTGGTCAAATCATAAACGACTATATGTTTTGAAGAATAAATATACTCTACAAGGAGCTCTACAAACTTACATCTATCAAAACTTCATGGACATGGTCATAGAGACTTGGTGAACAAAACCTAAAAAGCTAAGATCCTTAGGATAACAACAATAGAGGTGGATTATAGCACTGGTGCCACTCCTATACAATTTTAGAGATCCAATCATAAAATGAAGATTAGATCTCAGTTTATGATAGTATGCCTGTCCTACACAATGAATCTTAGACCCTATCTTAGCTGTATCAGCTAGTTTCTAGCTATGTCTCTTTCTCTATCTTATTACTATTTTTAGAAAAGTAACAATTTTAATCTAATTTACACAAATAAATAGATTAAATATTGCATATTTATTTATTTATTTTATGATTCGGACCCTTTAAATAAATTAGGAATAATACACCAATATTTGTAAAAATGTTAAATCAATTATGAACTTGAAACTCTGCCAATGGAGGGCTAAATTCATCCTTACATGATCCACACAGTTTGAAGGGGATTATACAAGTGTTGGTAAATAATTCTTAGGTTAGGAATGGTAGACATTCATAAGGTATTATGAAAGTGGAAATATGATGAAGCTTGATAGAGTATCATAGGTGGAGATAGTATAATAAGGGAACATGAGAACTCAAGAAGTGTTGTTAGGATCCATAAAGAAGTAAGAAAGAATAAGGAGGACTCCAGCACCCAATACCAATGTTATCATATGAAGTAGAAACTAGCTAGACAAAAGAGATTGAAGAACCACATTTGAACCAACCAAGTTCCCCAAACATAGTACATGATCATGCTTTTGAATTAGATAAATTACTAACATTATTGGGATACATGTGGTGTAGAGTCAAAAAATAGTCCTATAAGGGGAATTATATCTAAGATGATTTTAACTTATATTGAATTAACAATTTCTCTTCCTCTTCAAGGTAATTTCATGTCCCAACTTGGTATGTTTGGTGGGACTAAAATTCATAGTGGGTAGAGTAAAGGTCCAAATATTATTAATTAACTAGCTACCATGTCCGACATCATATGTGTTATTGCTAGAGGCACTAGAGGTGGAATAGGAGATGGCATGGGAAGAAGTGGTGGACTTCACCCTAAAGGAATAGGATCTAGGGGTTCATAATAATAACTATCATAAGCACCTCAATTACCAATAGTATATTATAAGATGATGCTTCATCTACGTAAATAGTGGGGAGTGCAGAATGCTACAAAGCATGTTCATAAGTGTGAACTCAATTGGAGGGTGAAAGGCATAACTTTTTCTGAGTGAAACACCACAATATTTTTAACCACCCTTTTGGAGAGGTCATAGAAATGGTATAGGAAGATTGATCCTAAAAAATAGGTAATTAACTATGATGAGATTAAGACAACATTTCTTCAGTAATTTTATATTCTCAAATTTGAGATGTAAAGTATTATCGTGTTGAAAGATATAAAACAAGATCTCAATGATAATGTACAAGAGTATTATGCAAAGTTCAAAACAGTTTTACAAAAAAATTAATTTAAAATTAATGTCATTTAGTATGCCCAATGGTTTTTGGGAGGCTTATTTCTTCCCTTTAGATGAATGCTGTCTCAAATGACATTTACCAGCCCACGTGAGGCTCTTGAAGCTTCCCTCTGAGCTAAAGCTATTAGTATAATTCACACTAGAATTAGTATTTTTATGGAAGCTCAAATATTCAATGGTATTATAATTATGGAAACTAACTATAATCAATACATATGACACTTGTAACGGTCTTTAGTGTACTTATTATGAGTCTAAAGGTCATAATAGAAGAAAATGCCCAAGCAAAAACATCTACACTATACTAAATCAATCATAGGAAATTTATCATGAAGAGCATGATCTATAATCCTATCCTCTTTTATAGTGGTCCACACATTCTAAAGTGTCTAAGTACTATAAAATATGTGATGCTTACACCTATGACATAAATGATTATTCACTAATTAATGATATACATGAGGCATGTGCACATTATACATGTCAAACCTCTATTTCCAACAATCAAAATAATAATGGATATCATAGATGAGGCTAAGGATGAGGAGAAGGAGGTAGCCATTTCCCACCAATAACAAGTTATAAGTGTGGATCTCCAAATAACTATCAGTGAGATTGTCTAGTCTATTTAATATGTGCTTTTTTTAAAAAGGAGCATCAACTAGAAGAATTTCTTGAGTTATACATGACCATCACTAAGGAAAGAAATTAAAAATGTGTTGATATGATTTGAATTAAAAAAATCACTGACAAATGCATTTTATCACCGTTAAAACTCAATAAGTTAATATCACTACACATAATGGTGGACAATCTCAGTCTACATCTACTCCTCCTATTGAGAAGATACATCATGAAGAACATCATTTAATGAAGTATCATGATGCCCAATAATAGATAGAGTTACTATAGGATACCATGACATTGGTATGGGAAGTAAAAGTATAAATTCAATGTATTAAGGACTAAGAAGTAGCACATCATGCCAATATAGAAAAGGCCATATAACCTCAAAACATGGCATAGGATAATTTCCAAGATCTTTGCAAGTGTATGTTGGATGAGGAAATTATTTCACAACCAACCAATTTGATTAATAATTAGGTACAAACACCAATTAATTCTCAACCTCAATTTATTTGGCCAATAGAAGATCATCGATTGAATCATGCTCAATGACAAGATACTCTTGTTATTCCTAGCCCTCAAGAGGACAAAAAAATACTATTGAATTATCCCATCGATGGTTGGGTAATTTGAGATATCTTGGTTGACACAGGTGTTGAGGTTAATGTCCTTACAAAGGATGCATGGCATAAAATGGCTAGTTTAGAATTATAACTATTGTAGCACATGTTTTTTTACGGCTAATAAAACTCGTGCTCTACCAATTAACATACTTAAGAATGCAACAATCTATATCTTTGGAATTATTTTCAAAGTTTATTTTATATGATTTTACACCCCTATTGGGGAAACCTTTGTGATACTAAAATAATGTAAAATTAAGCTCCAAAAAGTGCCACATCAATTTTGAGAATATTGAGCAATGCATAGCTATTCCATTGGATCAAACACATGGGCTCTCATACGTAAAACCCATTAATGCAGAAGAAGATATTAACCACATATATAATTTCATATCAAAATATGGTGAGCATCATTATCCTATTCCCGATGACATCCTCCAATGAATATATACTTAGTCCCTTTCTGATACTACAAGTAATGCTTGTAATTATTGGGCACATGATAATTATGACCTCACTAGAAGAGTGTGTGATGCCATTGGAAATTGTGAGAATGTTTCATGATAGTATCATAAATGCCACATATTTTTTATCCTTATTACTATATAAATCATGCAAGGACTAGTTATGAATGCACCACTATAAAGACTTGATGAAGCTCCTCAGTTTGATGGACAAACAAGCCTTTCATACCAAGAAGCCCTTGAGGCCTTAAAATAAAAACTTGTCACTACTCCAATTCTCTAGTTCCCTGATTAGACAAAACCATTTCATGTCTATGTTGATGCCTCTAGAATGGTTATTGGTATATTCCTTACACAACTGAGTGAAGGTCACATTGATGACCCTATCTATTTTTCTAGTAAAAAACTTACTCTAGCTGAGTGGAATTACACCACCATAGAGCACAAAACACTTTCAATGGTTTATGCTTTGCATAAATTTTGAAAATACCTTTTGACCACTCCTTTTGTATTCTATACAGACCACAAAGCTTTAAAATATATGGTAAATAAGCTTGTGTTTCATGGCCACATCTACTTCTAGATATTATTGGCTCAATATTTGTAATTCTATGGCATGGTCAAACTAGAAAAAATTAATTATGGTCCTAATCATATTTATCAAATTAATTTTATAGAACAATTAAATTTCATTTAAGATGACCTACCTGATGTATAATTGTTTTGTGTTTCTCATGTTCTTAAGGATTTAGAATATATTAAATATTTATTAACTATTGGTGCAGTTTTTGATTTTATAAATCCATAGACTAAGAAGCAACTCACCATCTAGGCCATACCATTTCATCTCATTGGAGGGGACCTCTACAAACTTGGTCAAGATGAAATTATTTGATGTTGTCTCGTGAAACATATATATTCCAAAGTAATCTGATAAGTTCATGAAGGCATTATTGGTGGACACTTTATTGGGGAGGCTACTATGCACAAGGCACTACTAGCTAGACTATGGTGGTCTACTCTTTTTCAAGATGCCAAATTGTACCTTAAAAAATGTGATATTTATTAGTATGTTGGCAAAACCATTTGTTGGAATGTCATGCCATTACATCATATTCTATCTCAAGAACCATTTGAAAAGTGGGCAATCGATTTTGTCAGTCCCATCAATCTAGCTAGATGATGTACAGGTTCCCATTTTATCATTATAACAACTGATTATCTCATTCACTAAGGTAAAGTCTTGCCAATAAGGGATTGCACTACTGCTAATATTGTGTGATTTATATAAGAATATATAGTAACCCATTTTATCTACCCATTAAGATATACTAGTGATAATAGTACACATTTACTCAATGAAACTATTTGATCCTACTTGATGACTTCATGATTTCCCACCAAAAAACAACTTTGTATCATCCCCAGGTAAATAACACTACTAAGGAATTCAATAAAATTTTAGGCATAACACTTATAAATATTTATAATATTGTCCATATTGACTTGGATGATAGAGTGTCTACATTACTTTGGACTTATCGAATAACTTATAAGCACCTTAAAAAGAGCACACCATTCAATTTGGTGTATGGCATAGAAGTAGTTCTTACGTTTGAATTCTTGGTACCATCTTTTTTTTTTACATTCATTAGACAATTAGATGAGGATTCATCATTAAAATAAATTTTGGTTGATTTATTATATAAGGATGAAGCCCATTTCCTTGCTCATTGAATTCAAAATGTGGAGAAATCCAAACAAAAAAAATGGTATGATTGATACATTAAGCACAAAAAAATTACCTCTAGAATGAAAGTATTTCTCTATGACTCCAAGTTCGCATCCCATTTTAAGAAACTTTGTATTGACTAGGATGGTCCTTTTTTTATTCACAACATTCTCCTTATCGATGCATGCCATTTACAAAATTGGATGGTCAATTTCTTCTTAAACATTATAATGGCAGACATATAGAACTATAGTTATCTACTTAAAAATATAATTTTTGAAACAATAAGGCTTATGCCATTAGTATAAGATTTCTTGTTTTCAATAAAAGTGTTACCTTATTTTATTTTGTACTTATAATTCATGGAGGACCACAACACACATTTAGTGTGGGTAAGTGGTAATACATGTATTCATGTTAAGGATGCATGTGCAAGTTGAAAATTCCTAGGATAAGTGATTACCATAAATAGTTTGAATATTCAAAAATTGAACAACTAGCTTCCACTCTAAAGAAAAGTGCAAGACAAGATCTGTCATTAATATGAAAGGATTAGTAGTTGTGATAAGTTTTCTAACATCATGACAAGCTAATGCCATTAATTTCAATTATGGTGAGAATTCATAGTCAAATAATGGTGGACATTAGAAATGTATTAATTATGAGAATTGATGGTCAAAAAGAATGGGGATAGTAAATACAAGTTACACACTCAATCCTATAAAAAATACTTAATAAATCATTTTAATTTTTACCTTTACTTTCATTTGAGTATTACAGAGCCAAAGAGAAAACTAAGTCCAAGTGATTTTAGAGCAAATGCAAGATCAGAGCATCAAATCTCATGTATAACTATTAAGGACTTTAATTGAATAATCAAGCACAAACTAACCTTGAAGCCTAAGTTATGACAAATAAAAATAGTAGATGTAGGTTGCAGAGGTAGACATCTACCATTAGAGGGTGATGAAGTAGAAAAATCCAAGTCATCTACACCACAAACATGTATTCATTTAGGAACATTGGATGGTTATGCCTCAACATTCAAGGTATATGAAGGGTGATGTAGCAAAAGAAGAAGGACTTAAGAATTGATCCATTATCAACCATACTAGAAGAGGAGGTACCACTTATTAGAGGATAAGGAGTACTAATCAGAGAGAAAACACTTGAAGAATAAGGGAGGTGTGCAAAAGGTGAAGACTCTTGGATGACATCCTAGGAAAAGAAGGCACAAGCACCTCTAACCCCACCATTGATGATAGAAGAGATGTAGTACCCATAAATTATGTTGTGCATGAAAAAACTGGTATCAAAATTACCCTGATGTACCATATTTAAATACAACCACAATCAACTAGGGAGTGAGGTCAAATTCCAGAATGAATATCGAGATGAGCACTAGAACACCAAAAATGAATTGGTGTATGACCTTAAAATTGTTAATGTCTTGGAATTTGTATGAATATTTTAGTTATTAAATATTCCATACTTTACAAAATCAGTGGAACCAATAAAATTTCTGATCTCATGCATCCTTAAGTACTACATATAATTTATTGGGCATATCATAAAGATTATGCTTAAGAGAATAATCAAGGTGTCAGGACTATAATGCTCTATCATGAATGTGGAGATTGAATTGGAATATTTAGAAGAGATAGAGAGAATAATAATGACACTCATGTAGTAGAAGTAGTACCATGCAATGCACATCAAGAACATCGAAGATATTTTCCTCTATGTAGCCACACACATCATCATGACCATGATCAACAATATCAATCATTAGAAAGAGGTGGATATGGCTCACCTCCACATCACCCACCAGGTGATTATGGGACTAAAGTAAAATTGGTTAATATATGTTTCCAATAAAATTGTAGAGGCTGCTAAGAAGACCCATCAGATACCATACCATACATTTCCATCGAGGATATTTTTATTTTTAATAATATTTGATGAGATCAATGTACTGGACTACACCTATAATAAATTAAAATGGGCATACCTACCAGAAGATAAGTCCCCCACTAAGGGCTACAAGGCATTCATGTGCCCTGGTCATATCACCCCTACATATAAAAAAAGGATTAAGACATGATATGATGGCATGAAGGAGGCCTTTGGGAATGAATGGTACATTCTTATAGACTTGCCTATCCATGTTAGTGATCAAGCCTAGTTTTCTATAAAATAATATTTATTTCTATCCCATATCAAGATGGCCCCGTATAGAGACCTCTCAGCATCATTAAAGTTTCATTATGCTTTCAAAGTGTCATACTTCATCAATTCATTAAACCACATTTTTTATGCACAACCTTTCACCCTAGAAATAAACCAAATTAACTTGGAGATTCACACTTTATTGATGATGTATAGCTATCCTAGAAATAAAACCTATAGGGAGAATCATGAAACTGATAAGACTAACATTAGGATTATGTATACTGGGGTTGGAGAAACTATGCATAATCTACTTTACATATTGTATCCAAAGATGAAATATTCAAAAGGAATATAACATATAAGGGAAAACCTTCTGCTTATACTACATCTTGAGATGAATAAATGGGATACGTATGATGCCAACATAAGTTCACAATGAGAACCTTTCAAGTAGCAAAGGACTACCCAAGCACTACCACATAGAACTTATCTACAAAGGGCTTCACCTCTATGAGCTTTGCACCAAGAACATCACCATCATGGACTTCTCCACCTAAGGTTTGACCTCCATGAGCTTATCCAACAAGAACTTCTCCACCAATGGCATTACCACCAATGGTTTCACCATTAGGGGTTATCTTGTAAAATACACTAGAGAAAGAAATTGAGGCATCAACATGATTACTCCATATGAAACTATTACAAGAAGAATTTAAAATCCATAAGAAAAAAAAGAGAAATCTAACTCCAAAAAGACATGCCCCCTACCATGAGAAGAGGAGACCAAATTTTATGATGCATAATTGGATATTTGGTGTCCATTTGGTGAAGAGGGGGATGGTTTTGATACTCAGTAGGTAAGTGGAATGGACATCAGTAACACTTCTTTAATTATAAATATAGAGGTATAAATCCTTGAGCATGATCCCAATAAAGGAAAGGAGCTTAACATTTATGTAGTTCAACCACCTTTGATTGA